>JANQDE010001099.1:4903-17695 GCA_037157785.1 Cephalotes varians | reverse complement strand
AAAAAATTGATCAATCGCACACGAATTTGAAGAAAAAAATCGACTACGATTGGTCAATTTCTTACGACTTAGGGAGCTTACTAAATCTATTGTAGACTGGAGCTTAGTAAACATTGTATGCTATACTCGGTTTACTTATATCTGTACATATAATTATATATTTGGAAAAATATTCTTTTCTTTTCCACATGTGCTAAACAAATTTTAATATGTAAAATTTATACATCTTGTTTCTCTTGAGACAATTTTATCTATACGAGAACTTTTGAAGTTAAAGATACAAGTGCCATGATAAGAGAGTAAATAAGCGAGATAAGACTGCTGATTTTTTTATTATTCACTGACAACATAAATATAAAATTCATATATGGTTTGAAAGAATTAATAAGGTCAATTTTTTTCAGGACAGAATACAAGAATAGTACTGATTTCTTAAAGTAACATTAAATATAAAATAAAATCACTTCTTCTTGTCTGATACTACTATCTTCTTGTCTGATACTACTCTGATACTACTGTCAAAAGATTTTATTGTCACAATGTTATACTTTTGACAAATCATATTTTGACAAATCATATTAGTTTAGAGTATAGTATAATTGTTTTATAACACTAATATTTTTTGTAACAATATATTAATATCTTTGATAATGCACACTATTATGAAAATAGAGGTTTTTTTTTAATAAACACGGTGGTTTCGCGCCATGTATAAGGCCGGTATTCATAGGTTTAGAAAACGCAATTGACTGATTTAAAGGCCTACTCCAATCAGGCAACAACTATTGTTGAGCGCTCTAAACRCATCCATAATGTAAGAATCTTTAATATGATTGGTTTATTATAGTTTATTATAGGGTTTACGTTGCAACAACGTTTCAACATGTTTTTCTTTTCTCTTTACTCCAACACACACACACTCTATTTTATAATAATATACGTAACATAATAATATAGATTGGAGCGTGTTGTTTTAGATGAGGAACAAAGGAGCGGCGTGAGCCGCTCCGGGATGTTTCCCGGAGGCCTGGATCCGCCGGCACAGAAAGCGAGTGGGGACCCGCGGGGCCGCTCGGACTTATTCCGAGGTCTGGGCCTGCGGTGTCCCTACGCGTGCCGCCGTGAGCCGCCCGGAGGTAATCCGAGGTCTGGGTCCGGCGGCACGGAGAAGTTAGTCCGGCGTCCCTCGACGGCGCCCCTCCCGAAGAGGATCGCCGGGCAGCGGGAGTCCTCCGGGGGGGAGAGTTTACTCTGTGGACTATAGTCCCATCGCTCATAAGGCCCTTGAGGTCTTAGAAATGGTGGCGCATTGGATCGCGACCACGTCCGATGATTTGGGCCTGGACGCGTCCCATTATGCGAATGGGTCCCGGCAGCTCTGCGGGGACCTAACTGTACGATGGAAGCTGGGGCTCGGGTTAAAGGTCCCCGGGTCCCGGGCTTGCCCCCTCGCCAAGGCAGGGGGGGGGGCTGGTGGGCCAAGTGCGGGACGCCCCGCGCCGGCAAAAATTGACAGAGGCAGACTGTGGCTATGACCACCGTAGATGTCGCCGTTGGGGATCTCCCCGGGAGGTCGCGGATGTTGGCGTCGAAGTCTCCCGCGTGCCCGGGGGGCACCCCGACAAGTAGAAAGAAGAGGAGGAGGAGAAAGAGTGACGCGCAGAAGAGCGTCCCTGCGTCCCTCTCCTCCAATTCGGAGGCTATAAGGACCGGCGGCGGAGACATGGCCGCTGCCGGTCCTCTCAAGGATGGTGGCCGCGAACAGGGGAAGAAACAGGCTGTGCGGGCTAAGGCCCCGCCCCTCTCTCCCGCTAGCGGCCCGTCCTTCACCGCTGTCACGGCATCCGCCGGCGAATCCCGATCACCGCCTCGTGCGGTGGTCGCGGGCGGGGCTGGTGGCGGCGGCGTCGGGCAGGTGAGGGCCCCGGCCGACGGGTGTGATGCGGGTGAGCCCGTCTAGCTCCCCGCCGCTCTCTAAGCTGGAGCCCAAACGAAAGAAAGGAGGGCTGGCGCCGCTATACGCGGCACGAAAAGATGCAGGGATGAGGATACCGGGTTCCTCCATCCCGGCCAAGGACCTTATGGTCGGCGGCCGGGATGTGACGGCCGACAAGATTTTATCGGCCGTCTCCCTTTTGGCGGAGTGCGACCGGGGTGTTGTCCCAGGGTTACCCGTCGCCGCAGCCTCGCCCCCGTCAGTCCGGTCCCCTAACGTATCTGGGTTGACGGACGGGGGGCTGGAAGGCTGCAGCGCCAGGAGGAAGGGCGGTGCGCGTCGCGGGCGTCTAGACGCTCCCCCCCGGCGGGGGGAGGCCTATCGGCTCGCGGGCTGGGACGCCGCGACCGCCCCGGTATTCCCCCCCGGTAGGGGGGAAACCCCAAATCCAGTGTTGGGAGTGCGGTGCCGGCGGGCACCTCCTCCGCGGTTGCCCCCGAGTTTCGGGGTTGGTGCCGTCGAGTCAGAGGATCCCGTGCGGCCGGGGACTGCGCCGTAGTCCCGGGTACGCCTAGAGGCGGGGGCGCAGCCCGCCCGGGTACCACGGTTAGGACGGCGGCGCGTCCCCGTGCGGAGAAGGCCCGGGGCGTTGAGCCCCGGTGAGGGCCTTGCAGCCGCGGCCCTCAGTCGGACGGCGTAAACCATGCCGTCCAAAGGGAAGGAACCAGTTGGAGCGAAACCGGGGGTCTAAATATACAGTTAGGGGGGCAGAGCCCCCTCCTGCACCCCCCGGGGAAGTTCCACGAGTGTCGAGGTTGAGGGCGGGTCATGTACCCGGCCGTGCGCCGTATCGCGGCGGTCGGGGGAAGCCCGCCCTCCCCAGTAAGGTTTACGCGCTCTGCGCGCGGGTTGGAACTCGTAAGGACCAGCCAGGAGGGGGGACTGCGTTAGTCGTACGTTTCTAGATCCCGGTCCCCTCCCCCATATGGCCTCGTGTGGAACTAGATTTTTAGCGGGTATGGTGTTTGGTCGCAGCATGGCGCCACACCGAGTTCCGCACTACCCCGAAGCCCGCGCTCGCCCCGATCGGTCAGAACATTGTCAGAACATAGTCAGAACGTAAATATAAATATTCCTTTCTTTTCTACAAATGCTAAACAAATTTTAATATGTAAAACTATACGAGAGCTTTTATAGGAGGATAAATAAGCTTTTTATTTTCACTAACAACACAGAYATAAAATTACATTTTTCCTTAATCAAATCCAGATTCTGATCTCTTGAATCCATTTCTATGCAATTAAAGTTTCCCAATTTTTTCAAATTCATTTTAATCCATATGAATCTTATTCTTTTCAATCAACTATCACGCGGGATTAAAACAAAATGATTTCTCCTTTTTAAACCAAAAAAAAGTTACTCGAACATACAATTCGTTTTGATCCATGACATAGGATTGAAATGATGCAAATGCTATTTTTTTCAATCCATATTTTGTTCAAACGAGTTAAAATGGATTGAAATTTTCAATTCATTTCAATTCATTTTCGCTTGCTGGATTAGAGAGATAGTTCGATTTTTCATAGATGGGTACTTTATTTGAATTATATTTCGATTTTTCATAGATGAGTACTTTATTTGAATTAATAAGGTCAATTTTTTTGAGGACACAATACAATATAATACGTTGAGTAGTACTGATTTCTTAAATTAACATTAAATATAAAATAATCATTTGTTCTTGTCTGATACATTTTATTGTCACACTGTTATACTTTTGATAAATCATTAGTTTAGAATATACTATAATATAATAATAATATTTTTTTATAATTTTTCTTATAATATTTTTTTTCGTAACACTATATATATGTGCACACTATTTAAAAAAAATTCTTTACATTCATGTATACATATTAAAACATATTAAAACTTTGACAGTTCATACTCTATATACTACTCTAAACTTGAAACGAAAATTTGTAAATAATATTATGCCCGCGCCCGCGACCGCGCCCGCGTCTGCGTCCACGTTGCCTATTATTATGGATTCCTCCTTTTTGCCATCTTCTTGCTAAGAACAAAAAAATTCATTTTATTTTATAAAATATAATTAAAAATTAATTAAATTAAAGACAATATTGTGTTTCACCAATCTGTCTATTTGATTGTACAATACTTACGGATTTTTTGTTGTGTTTGTGCTGAGTGTAACACCGATGCTTGTTGAGATGATGATGAGGTCGATAGCGGTGGCGGTGGCGATGGCGATGGTGGTGGCGGCGGCGATGGCGGTGGCGGCGGTGGCGGTGGCGGTGGTGCCGGTGGTGATGGTGCCGATGGTGGTGGTGCCGGCGGTGGTGGTGGTGGTCGTAGCGGTGATGATGGCGGTGGCGGTGGCGGTGGCAGTACTTGTCGCTTTGCAGCATCCAGCTGCCGCCGTAATTCTGCTAGCTCCTCTTTTAGAGCCGCGTTTTCCAGCTCCGTATTGTCTCGATCAGACATGTCTTCCATCTGTAAAAAGAAAGAAAAAGACAGAAAGAATTATTATATTAATAAGAAATGTCGATCGTGTTCCGATATATACTTCCAGTACTGAAAATCTATAGTTTATGTAACGTGTATACACTATTCTCTAAGTCGAAATCAGTGAAATTTCAGTGATTTCAGTGCTTAACTTGTAACTATATCAATCAGTGAYATATGCACTGTCTTTCAGTGATAATACACTGATTCTGATTAGTGAAAGTATTTCCCTCTTAATCAAAATCGCTGAGAAACAGTGAATATTCACTAATAATCACAGTTATAAGTATAGCACAACAAATCAGTGAATAGTACACTGATTCTTATTTAGAGAGTACAGATTTTTAGTCCTGGCAGTATATATCGGAAGAATGATGTGAATATTATATATCTGAAAATATGTACTTACGATCTGAGTTCCTTGGTTTGCCAAAAAAAAGCGGCACTCGTCGATTATTTTTATAATAAACAGCGGCACTCGTCGATTATTATAATATAATAAACACTCGTCGACTGTATCACCGAGGTTTATCATAATAAACAGTGGCACTCGTCGACTGCCCTGCATCACCCGAGTGATAGGTTTTTGTTTCAGACACGGTGATTTCGCGCCATGTATAAGGCCGGTATTCATAGGTTGCCGTTCAGAAAACGCAATTGATTGATCTAAGGGCCTATGCAGACAAACTTGCACAGCTGCATAATCATATGCATAAAGAAAATTATCCATTGCATAACCATATGCATAAAGAAAATTATCCAATCGCATTTTGACGTGCGTCTTTATATAGAAATGCGATTGGATAATTTTCTTTATGCATATGATTACGCAGCTGTGCAAGTTTGTCTGGATTGGCCCTAAAGGTCTACGCCAATCAGCAACTATTGAGCGCTCACTCAACGGTTACATTTTCTATCATAGGCTGATATTCATAATTGATTCTTATTTTATAAGGTTTACGTTGCAACGTTTCAACATGTTTTTCTTTTCTCTTTACTCCAACACACTCTATTTTGTAATATACGTAACATAATAATATAGGTTGGAGCATGTTGTTTTAGATGAGGAACAATCTCCCCCAATCGTGGGACCACCTTGTCGTGGTGGGGGAGTTCCCCTGATGCCCCTAAGGCTTCCGTTGGGCCCACAGGTCCTTTTTTGGACACTGGGAACAACGGATGGCGTGGGGCCTCGGGGGCTAAGAGTCCCGCCGTGAAGGAAAACACGTAAAAACCACGTGTGTGCGCGGGAAGCCTCGGGGCCGCTGAGACGTTTTCCAGGTCTGGGCCCGAGTGCTCCCTGCACGGTCGCCGTGAGCCGCTCCGGGATGTGTCCCGGAGGTCTGGATCCGGCGACCCGTGTTGGGTGGGGACCCGCGGGAACGCTTGGACGTATTCCGAGGTCTGGGCCCGCGGTGTCCCTACGGTGCCGCCGTGAGCCGCCCGAAGGTAATCCGGGATCTGGGTCCGGCGGCACGAGGTGAGCCCGGCGTTCCTCGACGGCGCCCCTTCAGAAGAGGGTCGCCGGGCAGCGGGAGTCCTCCGGGGGGGGAGAGTTTACTCCCCGTTGACGGACGTGCTGGTCGCCACGGCGGGTGAGGGCTTGGAGGGGGCGTCGCCTCCTCGCCCAATACCCCGGGATTTTAGCCCTCGGCTACACGGCTCGCGGCACCGTCGCGGCCTCGCCCCCGTCGGTCTCGTCCCCAGACTTACTTGGGTTGACGGACGGGGGGCTGGTAGGCCGCGACACCGTGTGCGAACGGGACGGCCGCCGAAACGTACCTCGGTGGTCGTCCATGAACTCCCCCCCTACAGGAGCTTCAAGAGATGTTGGGGGTGCGGTGCCGCCGGGCACCTCCTCCGCGGCTGCCCCGATTTTAGGGGATGGTGCCGCCGAGCGAGGGGAGCCCGCGCGGTCGGGGACCGCGCCGTAGTCCCGGGTACACCGCGTGGTGGGCATGCAACCCGCCCGGGTACCGCGATTCAGACGGCGGCGCGTCCCCGCGCAGAGAAGGCCCGGGGCGTCGACCCGAACAGGTCGAAGGAACGCCCCGGACTGCGGCCGTACCAACCCAGACGAGGGCCGGAGCGGCCCTCGCGGGGTGAAAACACGGGGGCGGGCGAGACAACTTCCGCCCTAAGGGGGCGAGATCCGAATCCCGCGAGTGCGCCGTATCGCGGCCCGCGGGCAAGGGTGATCGCCCCATGTGCGGAAAGGTATAAACGTATGCGGGGTCCAAACGGGCCAGTCCGGGAGGGGGAGAGATTAGTCATGCAGAGGCTCTAGATCGCTCTCCCCCCCTGCCGTCAGGCAAGGACCTGAAGGCGACACTGGGTTTTTAGCGTGTATGGTGTTTAGTCGACCACACCGAGCCCCGCACTACCCTGAAGCCCGCGCTCGCCCTGACCGGTTAGGTCGGGGCTTGAGCATCGCGGGTGGAGGGGTGTCCATAAAGGATTTTCCCAGTATAAAAAAAAAAAAAAGATGAGGAACAATGGTGGGGGGCCGTCATATGACCGCCCCCTGTCCTCGATAGTCCGTTACGCCGCTGCGGATCCCTCATTTATGGGTGTCCTGCGCGACATCTCCGATTCTCTTCGGAAATTGGAGCGCCGTGTAGGTGCCCTGGAGGGACGACCCCAGTTGAAGATGGTTGGCGCGGGGACAGCGGTGGCGACCCCGGGCCCCACGACGGAATCAAGGAGGAGGAGGATGAGACGTAGAAGGAGGGGGAGCGGTTATCCCGACCCCCCACCAACCGTCCCCAAACAGACCCCCAAGAGGCCTATTTCGAGAACGCGCGCGGGGCCATTGGGTCCCGACGTCATCGCACCCGCGCGTACCGCGTCCGGGAGGAAGGGGATTACAGCGGTTTCCCGCGTGGTCCCCCCCGGCGCGGCCAAGCCGCCCCCTGCGAAGGTCGCCCTTTCAGGCGACAGGTAAAAGGGAGGACAAAGGAAAGGGGAGGAAGGCAGGAACAGGAGGGGGGGCCGACCCCCCCCCCCACCGGTCCGCGAAAGGGCTACGGTGCGGGGGCGCCGGCCCGCGCCGACGACAGCTGGAGCAGCCCAGGCTGCACGCGATGAGAAGTCCGCCGGTACAAAGGCGACGAGACCTCGGGCGGCTGGGGCGGCTGTACCGCCAGTCCAGTCGTCCAGGGAGAAGAAAAGGAGGAGTAGAGTCCTGATCCGGAGGCGTCTCCTCCGCTCGGCCGCAGTTGGCTTGACTGTGGTGTCTGGCGGGGATGCTACGACGGCGACGGTCAGGGACATCCTCACGCGAGCAACGGTCAGGGTGCCGGACGTGAGGGCGCGGTTCGGCATCAAGACCATTCGCCCTAAGAAGATGGCCACCGGGGACTTGATGCTCGAGATCCCCGGAGTGGCCCGCAAGGCGGACGAGCTTGCCTCGTTCCTGCGGGAAGTGGCTGGGGACGAAACGGGGGTACGGATCACCCGGCCGGTCAAGAGAGTTGAGCTCCGACTGACCGGGTTGGCCGAGCCCGTGACACCCGAACAGGTGGCTGAGGCCATAAGCGGTTACGGGGCGAGTTGCTGCGCGGCGACGTTCGCGTGGGCGAATTCCGTACCCGGAGGGGGGATCATAATGTTACCTGCTGGGTCCGGGCCCCCACGGTTGCGGGTGTGCTTGCGGCTGAAGCGGGGAAAGTGAACCTAGGGTGGTATGACGCCAACGTGACCCTGCTGAAAGGCAGGCCACTGCGGTGTTATAGGTGCCTCGCCGCCGGTCATGTGCAGCAGCGCTGTCCATCTTCCGTGGACAGATCGCGCTCCTGTTACAATTGCGGCGGCGAGGATCACCTCGTCGCGTCAAGGTGCCGCGCGCAGCCGCATTGCCCGCTGTGCGAGGAGCGAGGGAAGAACAGCTTCCCAACGCCCCGGGATGCAAGGATGTCTCCCTGTCCCCCCCGCACGCGGAGTGGGACTGGAGCGGTCCCGCCCTCCCCTAACGGGCACACGTCGTGCTCGCGGGAGGGGGCCAGATGTAGATATCGGAGGCGCTGTTACCGGTACCGCGGAGCTACCCCCTCCAACGGAAGTGCCGGTCCAGCCGGTGCGCGCGGGCGGCGATGCCTCTACGGGCTCGTCGCCCTGCAGCCCACCGGGCAAGAAGACCCGCACTGTTGAGGAGCCCCCATCATTTATGGATGTGGAGCCGCTCCCTCAGCGTGAGCCTCGCCCCGGTGTCAGTCGTCGGGAAGAGCCAGTTCCCGACGACGAGGTGGAAAACGAGGCAGAGGCTGATGTGCGGGAGGGAACGTGGGAGGCTGTCAAATAGCCTTCCCCCTCTGACGCGCCCCATTGCGTCGTGATGGAGGGCGGGTCATGAACCTGGCAGCAGGCCATCGCAGCGGTCAGGAGAAGCCCGCCCTCCCCAGGAAAGGTTAATATGAGTTGAGGCCGAAAGGCTGGCCCGGGGGACTAATCAGTTGGAGTGCCTGTGGTGCTAGATCCTGGTGCCCCCCGGTAAGGGCCGTGAACGGAGTGGGTTTTTTAGCCGGTATGTTGGCCGCGCAGCATGGCGCGGCCTCCGAGTCCGGCACTACTCCGAAGCCCCGCCCGTCCTGGTTAGGACTGCGGCGCGGGTGGAGGGGTGTCCATCAAGGATTTTTCCCACTAACAAAAAAAAAAAAAAAAGATGAGGAACAATGGTAAAAACCAATCATATTAAATCTTACAACATTTGCAAAGCTGATTTTTTTTCTGTTGTTTAAGATCGTTTCAAGTACAGTCTTCAGATGTCTTTTAAACCAATCACGGAGCCGCATTACCGTCTTAAGACATTACTTAAAACGATCTTAAAATAAGAATCAATTATGAATACCAGCCTATGACAGAAAATGTAACCGTTGACTGAGCGCTCAATAGTTGTTGCCTGATTGGCGTAGACCTTTAGGGCCAATCCAGACAAACTTGCAAAGCTGCATAATCAAATGCATAAAGAAAATTATCCAATCGAATTTCTATATAAAAACGCACGTCAAAATGCGATTGGATAATTTTCTTTATGCATATGGTTATGCAGCTGTGCAAGTTTGTCTGGATAGGCCCTTAGATCAAGCAATTGCGTTTTCTGAACGCAACCTATGCATACCGGCCTTATACATGACGGGAAATCACCGTGAAACAAAAACCTATCACTCGGGTGATGCAGGGCAGTCGACGAGTGCCGCTGTTTATTATGATAAACCTCGGTGATGCAGTCGACGAGTGTTTATTATATTATAATAATCGACGAGTGCCGCTATTTATTATAAAAATAATCGCCGCTTTTTTTCGCAAACCAAGGAACTCAGATCGTAAGTACATATTTTCAGATATATAATATTCACATCATTCTTCCGATATATACTGCCAGTACTAAAAATCTGTACTCTCTAAATAAGAATCAGTGTATTATTCACTGATTTGCAGTGGTATACTTATAACAGTGATTATATAGATATAACAGTGATTTAGTGAATATTCACTGTTTCTCAGCGATTTTGATTAAGAGGGGAATACTTTCACTAATCAGAATCAGTGTATTATCACTGAAAGACAGTGCATACATCACTGATTGATATAGTTACAAGTGAAATTTCACTGATTTCGACTTAGAGAGTGGTGTATACACGTTACATAAACTATAGATTTTCAGTACTGGAAGAATATATCGGAACACGATCGACATTTCTTATTAATATAATAATTCTTTCTGTCTTTTTCTTTCTATTTACAGATGGAAGACATGTCCGATCGAGACAATACGGAGCTGGAAAATGCGGCTCTAAAAGAGAAGCTGGCATAATTACGGCGGCAGCTGGACGCTGCAAAGCGACAAGTATTGCCACCGCCACCGCCACCGCCATCATTACCGCCACCACCACCACCGCCATCGCCACCGCCACCACCATCGCCATCGCCACCGCCATCGCTATCGACGTCGACCTCATCATCATCTCAACAAGCATCGGTGCTACACTCAGCACAAACACAACAAAAAATCTGTAAGTATTGTACAATCAAATAGACAGATTGGCGAAACACAATCTTGTCATTAATTTAATTAATTTTTAATTATATTTTATAAAATAAAATGAGTTTTTTTGTTGTTAGCAAGAAGATGGCAAAAAGGAGCACACCCCTCCTCCCGCAATGCTGAAGCCCCGACCTAACCGGTCAGGGCGAGCGCGGGCTTCGGGGTAGTGCAAAGTTGCCACTGAACGTCCGAAATGCAGCACGCTCTCCCCACCATAGATACCCGAGCCGCTCGCGATTTTCCCTCTCCATTTACGCACATAGAGACGCTCCGGCTATCTGTGTAACGGCGCGTACTCGACTCAGTGATGTCAGTTTCGAGCCGGGCAACATCGAGCAATGGATGGTGGGGGACATGCACACGAAAGGCGAGCCACGTACGTGTGAGCACGTACGTGGCTCGCCTTTCGTGTGCATGTCCCCCACCATCCATTGCTCGATGTTGCCCGGCTCGAAACTGGCATCACTGACTCGACTCAGTTCGGCGCGTCGAGCGAATAAGAGAATCTCTTCTTCCTGCTTGCTCTCGTCGCTCGGCTCGTCTCTCGCCTCGATGCGATCGAGCTGAGATGCGTTCAGAAATTACGTCCAGATACACTTTTGCTATACTTAACGTTACGTATGTTATACCAAAAGTGTATCTATGCGCTATTTCTAAACGCATCTCTGCTTTCTCGGCATGGGTCTGAGTCGTGGGCGCGCATAAAATTGCATGAAAATGCTCTAATATTTATATTCTTCACATAAAAATGAATGTTACATACATATGAAAATGTACACATATAAAACACTTTCCATGTATTTTATAAGTAACATTACAATACAATTTTATAGTTTATATATATATATATATGTATTTGTTAGTATTGTTGTAGCGATAAGAAAATTCTCTACTTCTTTGTACAAGAACCTGAAGTATTTGAAATAATTTATGCACAGTTTTATTACGCCGCAGGGATTAGTTGTTCTGTAAATAAAGTTTAAACAAATAGATAAACTTTATTTTCAGAATATTTAATTTCTACCGCGTATAACGAAACTGTGCATAAATCATGTTAAATACTTAAAGTGTGTATGTATGTATGTATATATGTATGTATGTATGTATGTGTGTGTGTGTGTGTGTGTGTATTCATTAAGGCGTGACAAAACAATCATTAAAAAAACATTATTATACATAATTGTGTACATATCTAATCTTTCATAAAAATTTTTAATAAAAGAATAAATATTCAAATCTACATAATTGTTCAACGGAAACTACGGGAAGTTTCTTCCGTAAGGAAAAAATGTAAAAAATTGTCTAATAAGTCATATATGTAACTATTAGATAATTTTCTACATTTCCAAAAGAATAAAAGGAAAGTGTTAAGTAATTACATAAAAGTGTTAAACGAGACATGAAAACAAAAGATAAAAATGCAATATAACAAATATTTAAGTTATTATTTACGCGCGTCGTATCACCAAATTGACTAAAGATCTAAAGTAAAGATCTGAAATGATATAACTGTAGCTACATAACTTCTAATTTCAAAATTCTTGAGTTACGATTTGATGTGACATTATTCCATATTATGAATCGACTATCTTCCTATGAGTTTTTTAATAAGGCTGTATAATTATTTTTTTTATCAATATGAAATTAATATAAAAGTTAAAATATATAACTCCACTCTTGGCCACTATGTACGCTTTTTTATTTAAAAAGTATGGATCACTTTACAAAAAAATTATCCTTAGCTCTTTAATATAATATAAATACTAATAAAATATATAATATAAATATTAATTATAAAAAATTCTTTTGTAACAACCTCACATTTTATTTATTGCATGTAAATATTTATTTATACAAAACGTATATAGTGTTGCTCAACGGAAACCGCGAGAAGGTGGTGGTCTCTTCCGTCAGGAGGGAAATGTAAAAAATTCTTATTTAGGTTATTATGTATGAAATATTAATAAGCATAACAATTGAAAATATTTAATATGTTACATTTATTATACTATTCAAAAATAAAATTTTTAATTTTTTAAAGAAATAAATTTTTTTTACATTTCCCTATGTGCTTGTGTGTGTGTCTTTGTGTGTTTGTGTGTGTCATGTGCATAAATTTTTACATCTTTTTACTCGCTTATCCTACTTCAGTATCCTTACGAACAAGATTTTAAGCGTTTATTCTTTTCAAACGTAATGTCTCCACGGACAAGATTTTAAGCGTTTTTTCTTTTCAAGCGTAATGTCTCCACGGACAAGATTTTAAGCGTTTTTTCTTTTCAAGCGT
>JANQDE010001097.1:9383-24225 GCA_037157785.1 Cephalotes varians | reverse complement strand
CTTGCAGGATTACTTGCATTTTAGTAAATTACTAGAAATTCTGCCTTTTTTTGTGCAATTTTAGTAGTTTACTAAAACGCAAGCAATCCAGCAGGGTAACAAGCATCGTGTGCCGTTGGCTTAATACTATAATAAATGCTTGTAAGCGTCTTTTATTCATCAGTTTGCAGAATTCATTCTTTTCATTGGTCTATCTAATATTACAAAACATATATATTGAACTTTTGACCGAACTCGAATTAGATGAGAATGTTCAATTATGATTGGTCAATTCCTCGCGGCTTTAGATTCATTACATTTATTGTAAACCAGGGTTAATTCATCTACACACATAATCGATCGTCGATTGACATTCGACAGTTAATTGAAAACAACAAGATAGGAAGCATGTTTTGTATCGAGTTCCGCGAATAAAAAAGTTAGAACATAAAGATTATCGTAACTGTTTCACAYAGTCGCACAAARACCGATGTAAATCAAATATYGTTGACATGATATTCGTTTACAGTTCCTGTGTGCAGGAGCCAATTATTTTTTAATTTAGATTCTGAGCACAAAGACTATCGTTGCCAACAAAATTGTAAATTGACACATGAGGATTGATGTAAATGTATCATATGTCAACGACATTTGATTTACATCGATCTTTGTGTGACTCTGTCAGAAACAGTTACAATAATCTTTATATTTTGACTCTAACTTTTTCGTTCACGGAACTCGATATAAAACATGATATATCTCGTTTTGTTTTYGATTGACTGTTGATCGATGATTATATATGTAGCTGGATTAACCTTGATCTACAATAGATGTAAGAAGCCTTAAATCATAATGAATGAACCATAATGACCAATCATCAGTCGATTCTTTTCAAATTCGAATGCAAATTCGAACAGTCAAAGGCTCACTATTTGTCCATATCGTTATCCGAGTGTTAAATATCATCATAAACAATTGGAATGTATTAAAAAAAGAGTCTTGTCCTGGTATATAACTATGTAATTTATCCATAAATTAAATTCAATGAAACAACCAGCGATATCATTATTTAATCGTTATATTAAATTATGATTTAAGTGTGTTTAAAATAAAAAAGTAATCTTATTTGATTTATTATTTAATAACAAATTCAGAGAAAGCATTTAATCRATATGTCGTCCAATTTATTAAATATTGAGTTATGTTCAATGAAATGCATAGGATAAGAATAGAAAGTAAACGAAACTTGAGCAAAGCATGCTATCTCGCTCGCTTTTTTGCTTTTTTGTCTTTGTCCTCTCTCTTTCTCTTCTTTGCTTTTTTCTCTCTCGCTCTTTCACTTTCTTACTCACTCTTTCGCTCTCCCTCGCTCTTTCGCTATCTCGTTCTCTCTCCCTCTCTCTCTCTTTTTCTCATCTCATTCTTACATGTAAACGGAGACGATAGCGCCTCTTACGTCAAAAGTTGCAACCGTACATGACACGAAAAGCGATGACGTTAATAATAATAATAAGAACGACGTTTCTTAAACGTAAATTTATAGAATTGAAACTTTACATCAAAGTATCTCCGTTTATAGGGCACGTAGAGAAAAAATAAGAACACTTTTATTATATAATTCAAATCCAAGCTTTCGATTGCATCTATTCAAAACTTTATCAGTTCAGCTGTTATTAAGATTCGATAATCACGACTGCTTGCAACTCGCGGGCTCGCGTAAAGATACACGGTCCAGTCTCGCGACACTATACATATAGTAAACTCGTCGCGAGACACTACCATGTCTCTTGATTGTACTTGTTATCAATTTTTTATTGTTATAATACTTCAACTCGTGGCGATAAATTTTCTATTTTTTTTTTTTTGTACAAGAACCTTAAATATTCGATTTATGTAAAGTTGTATTACAGAGATTAGTTGGTCTGTAAAAGTATTATTAAATAATGTTATTTACACAACGATTTTAATATTTTTTTTTATATGGAGAGTATAAGTATAATTATATTTGTAATTTCATATTTTGCAATATTAACGCATTTCCAAATTTTATAAAAAAATATGGGTACATCTCTCAATATGAAATCGGATTATGATATCGATTTATAAATAATAAATATGAAATAAATTTTAGTAAAAAAGTCTTTTCTTTGTTTTTTTTTTCAATATATCTTTAAATATACACACATTCAATAAAAATAATAAGAAATAGTTAGAATAGAAGTTTTGTCTTATTAAAATTTCACAAAATTATAACAAATTCAAAAAAGTCAATATCCCGAGCTCTCGATATGTCAAAAATTATAAAATCGTAGAAGGGCTAATGAGAGCTATAACACGCTGTTGACGGTGCATAGTAATTAATAAGATTTATTCAGTATAATTACAAACGTTTCGGCTTACCTTTAAGCCATCCTCAGTGTGTACGTTAACATTGTTAACAGAACCGGTTTGAACGTACACACTGAGAACATTGAACGTACACACTGAGGATGGCTTAAAGGTAAGCCGAAACGTTTGTAATTATACTGAATAAATCTTATTAATTACTACGCACCGTCAACAGCGTGTTATAGCTCTCATTAATCCTTCTACGATTTTATAATTTTTGAAATTCAAAAAACTACCACAGAAAAATGATCCAAAAAGGGTTCTAAAATTTCAAGTTTAGAAAATAAGAAATCCACTTTTTGTCAAAAATATGAACAGAATCAAATCTTAGAAATATTAAACATTCTTAACGCGTAACAAAAAATCATTAAAACCTTTAAAGTAAATAATAAGGTTTAAAAGTTGTATATATCATGTCTTTTATAGAAATTTATTAATAAGAACTAATATTCAAGTTCATTTTCAAACATAGACCATTATTGCACAATTGGATAAGTTACAATGTGTGTACAATTCGTTCGTTAGATTTAAATAATATTAACCTTTTTAAATATTTGTTTAATACACTGAAGATGACCGTAAAGGTCGAACTGTCTTTGTATAATTTATTTGTTTTAAATATATCTGTTTCATCGATTCTGTTATACGTTTATTCGCTTTATATAATATTTGCGTCATATGCGATTAATAGAATTATTTCGTAGTGAGAGATAATGATTTTCTTGCAGCTTAGTAGGTTTTTAGTGTTGTCTAATAGAGGTGTAAGTACTTTTTGTTCGTGCTTTGTATTAAAATTTGTCTTTCATCTATCTAATTTCTTTTTTGTAATACGATTAAGTTTGCATGCAATAGTTATAGATTACATTGTTTAAACGCTTTTTCTCTTTTTCTCTTCAGACTAAGTAGTGTGTATTTTTGTGTGACGATACGTCACTTATTGTACATAGTGTAAATAATGTAGATAGTGTTAGATATAAGATTGTAAATAGCGAGAAGTCCCGCGCTCGCACCGCGCGCACACCGCGCCACGCGACCTGCGCCCGCACTGCGCGCGCACCATGCCTTGCGCTCCGCGCGCACCGCACCACGCGTTTAGCAAAGGCTGCTACACACGGCCACTACTCCAAAGCCGGGTCGCGAGCCCGGTGCAAAACGATCAGGACCAGATCCGTCCCGACAGACGAGTAGCACGGGTGTTCTTGGCTCTTTCTTTCCAAATCCGGAAGGCACGGATGTTCTCGGCCTTCACTCCTGTCAAGAGCTCGGGCGTTCTCGGCCTTTATTCCTATCAAGAGCTCGGGTGTTCTCGGCTCTCCTCTGCACGCACCGTGAAGCACGATCACGTTTCAAAACCGCGCATCTCGATACGCGCTCGAACAACCGCGCTGGCCAACTCGCGCGTCTCGCACGCCCCCCCCCCACGGGCTTCCGGCCAACGAGCCGACATTGTCACCGCGTGTGACGTCACGACACCGCGTGCGCACCAATCTAAACGAATCTCGAAGGACTCAGTCGTTCTGTGGTCTAAGACCGAACACCGCGCTTGCGCTCTGCATGCCACGGCAGCCACATGCCCGAACGGCACAATTGATACACGCGCAAACCGCAATTGCCACATATACGGACTGTAAATAAAGCATGTAAATAGCCTGCATATAAGAAACCTTTCGCTTCACACGTTTATACGGTTACTGTTTAACACTATCGTTCTTGTGAGCTACAATAAACCGTTCTGTCCGTCGAACAAAAGCATGTAAATAGCCTGCATATAACCGAGGAAACCTTTCACTTCGCACGTTCATGCGGTTAACGCTTAACACTACCATTCTTGTGAACGACAATAAACCGCTCCGTCGCACAAATGCTGTAAATGCTGTAAATAACACTGAAATAAATAATTCTGTCTTGTTAAACTCTAATCCTCACGTTTCTTTTATTTAACCTGGCGTCCGACGATATTTATCCAGCACCGAACTTTCGCTAGCCGTACGAAAGTTAGACCGTTATATTAATCGTTAATATTAGATCGTTAATCGTTTTGCTACATTATCATGTGTTAATTTTCTTCGCGAGCTATCATTCACATGTCGTATTATGTAAGATACAACTATCGTTAATACAAAAATCTGTGGCGCTTTGATGGCGGGACTCACGGTATGCGCGGCGCGAGACGCTTGCCAATCACTCGACGCGCTGACTACGCCTACTCCCTACTCCTCGCGAGTCGAGCGTCGAGCTAGCAACGGGCGTACACTTGCCAGTAGAAGGCTGGGCGGACACGCGTATTGGGCAATTTTTAAAAATTAATATCTCGTTGACTATTGCGAAAACTTAAAAATGCTACAGGACTTTCCGCCTTAGTTTAATCCGCTGTAGCTGCCCATGAAAACTGTCCCCACAATTGTCAAACACCCTGTATATGTATATATGCTATAATAAAATATGTATATCTTACCATTATTATTACCATTGTTATCGTCGTCGTTATTAATAAAATTGATATCTTGCGCAGTATTGTTCTTTTTCACTTCCAATGAGGATGGTGACGAAAATCGAAGAAAATCTTGCCACATCCATTCGGCCCTTTCTAATAGGTTCGAGTTATCATTGTGATCGTTATCAATATGAACTATATTGGTATGGTTTATAATACGTGTTACGCCCGACCCTGTATACCGTTATGATTGCCGAACGCCGAACGGAACAAGAAGATCGGTGTTCTTGTTGCTAGGCGACGAGAGTCGCAAATGTTGTAAATAAGTTTGGATCGAGCTGTCGGCCGAGACGGACGTGCTCGGTCCTAAGCTGTATTTTGGATTGTAATAAAGACCCTTTCTCTGTTCATTCATTCGGTGTTGTATTCCTTTGCTCCGCGAGTGTCGCGTTCGCGAGTATGTGAGTGTGTGTTATTCCCGAAGACGGGAATTCTACTCCCGGGCGTAACAATACTATCGTTATTATCTTCTTCTTCTTCTTCTCAGTGTTGGCTCTGTCTCCTTCTAGGAGGCCATTCAGCCATAAACTTATGTTATATCTCCAACCTCTCACACAAGAGTCACATAATAGGAGGCACTCTATGGCGCCTAAAGCGGAAGTGTAAACACTGAACGAGTCCCCTCAGTGAGCCGCGAAAATTTGAAAGTAAAGTGTCTGTCTGTGTGTTGACGTGAAAGAGTTCCTTCCGGATGTCCACGGTAGCGGACGCCGCGCGGAGGGAGGGGAGAAGAAAATGGAGTAGACGGAAGTAATCAAATAAGAAGGCATTCAAATTGGCTTTCAAAAATGCCGACAATAGTCTTATGAATTTTTGGATTAGGATCGTCTAAAATAGGGAGAATATCTGTGGGTTGATTTGGAAATGAGTTAGCAATGTAGGATCTTAAATGTCGAGATTTAGGGGCAGTGATAGGGCAAGAAAAGACAATATGATTTATATCCTGTCTTGGATCTCCACAATGACAGGCCGCTGAATCCGTCATGTTCTTCCGAAACAAGTTGTAGTTTAAATTATAATGGTTGCTACGGATTCTATTAATAAGCACAATATCTTTTCTACTTAATGGCATTTTGTAGTACCAAGGGCGAGGAGAAATCTCATATTGATACAACAATGAATGTAAGTGCCATGTCATTCGAACAGTCTCAATTAGATATTCAGAAAATTGTTTTCCAAGAGAATCTTTAATTTCTGGAAAAATATCAGTGTGCGGAACTTTAGAACAAGGTTTGTGACCTAAATCTAGCGGCAGATTTTGCGAGTTTATCGACCATTTCGTTACCTGGTATTCCTTTATACGCAAGTATCCAAAACAAAGTAATATCTTTATTATCCTTTATAGCGAGTGAACGCTTCTTTATTCTGTATATAATGTAATTTTTATTCGCCGGAATAGGAAAAGAAAGGGCGTCTAAAATGCTTTTTGAGTCCGTAAATATAACCGACTTGAAACAGCCGAAATCCAAGGATGCGTTGGTAGCCTGTAGGATAGCCTCCGTAGATAAAACCGAGGTTTCTGGTGAGGTTTGTGGGCGATGCTGAAATTTAAATCTGTAGAGAAGACGGCCGCCCCAGACGGAGAGTCCTTGACGAGTTTGGAACCGTCTGTATAAAAAGAGGTCGCATTAATTCTATAATCTGAGGATTTTTCCAAGAATTGGGTATGAATCTCGAGCTGAAAAAGGTTGCGATCTATAGGATACATGTCCAGACAAGGAGTGATTAAAAGCAAAGTCACCTTTAAGTCATAGAAAAAGAAAGGGAGAAAGAGAGAGCGATGTATAATATTGCGACAGTGCGATAAGCAGATAAATTGTTTGAAGATTGGGAGTGTGATAAGTAGTCTAGTGCGCAAAACATTACCCAGAGCAGCAAGCCTGAAGGAGTTCAAACTCTCAATAACTGGATTGAAATCTCTAGATAAGCACTTGATGAGGTACTTACGGGTGAGATAGTTAAATCTAATTCTCAGAGGAACCTCTCTGGCTTCAAAAAGCATAACGTTGATGGGAGTGGATATCCCAAAGCAATCCTAATAGCTCTAAACTGTAACCTTTGCAATTTAGTGAAAATTGATTTGTTCCTGTAGAATTTAAAGATTTGACGGCCGTATTCCAGCGAGCCCCTAAAAGTTGTTCGATAGAGACTTAATAAGAGATGGGGGTGCGATCCCCACCAGGTACCTGCTAACGAGATGAGTACATCCAGAAGAATGGATCCTTTTCGAATAAGATATTGGAAATGGCTTTTGCCTGATAGGCGCGTGTCTAGGATGATCCCCAGAAATCTCGCAATCTCAACTCTTGGGACAGGACTGCCGAAAATTCTTAGCGTGTCCAGAGATGGAAATATTCTGTTACGAGTGAAGGTCAGTTTGATTTCTCCGGAGATAAGTCCAATCCACGCTGCCGTAAATACTCCGCAATGCGGTCCAAGGAGATCTGAGCAGATATATGCGCTTTGTGAATGTCTTTATTAGTGGAATAAATTATGATATCGTCCGCATATAAAAGAATCTTAGATGTAAATAGTTGATAATATCCCTTAAATATATATCAAATAAAATTGGACTAAGGGTAGAACCCTGAGGTGTACCTTTATGAGAGAGGAAAGGTTCCAATAAGTTGCCATCAACTACAAAGTGAAGCTATCTTTCACTAACGAGATTATGAATTAATCTTCTAATGCGAGCGGGGATGCTAATTTTGCTAAGATCCTGAATAAGAATGTTAGGTATCACGTTGTCAAATGCACCTTTAATATCTAAAAATATGCTTACAGTTGAAGAACCGTAAATAAAGCCTTTATGTATTATACATCACATGAGAGAATAACCAAGTTGTCTGTAACGCAGGACCTATCTGGTCTAAACCCCATTTGAGAGTCAAGAATAACGTGTCAGGACTCTATGAACCATTGAAGTCGAATATAAATCATCCTTTACATAATTTTTAGAGAGCAGGGCAGCAGAGATATAGGGCGAACCCCAGCGTTACCCGCTTTTGAGATTAGAACGACTAAAGACTGCTTCCATTGAATTGGAAAAGATCCCTCGTCAAATATGTGATTGTAAATTTGTAAGAGAATGCGAATGTGGAACTCTGGAGGAAGAGACGAAATAATAGTGTAATCGATCTGATCTAACCCGGGGGCAGAATTATGTTTCGTGTTTACTATAGCCAGATTTAATTCAGATAAAAAGTTTATCGAGGTCCTTGCAGATAATCGAGTTAATAGAGTCGTCATTGAGAAATGAGTTTATCGAATTCCAATAAGATGTAACAGGAAGGAGGACATAATTTAGAGATGACATTGTTATAAAGTTGAATTTGAGGAGGTAGATTTAATTCATGGTTGAACTTTCTTTTTTTGAACAATTTAACTAGCGACCAAATTTCTGAGGTGGGAGTTTTAGAGATAAATTGAGAGCAGAATTTTTTCCATCCTAACCTTTTTTGCTTCTTAAGGATTTTAGCGCAGTTGGATCTATTGCGCATTGTATTCAATGTAATTAGCCTAGGAGGGATGTTTGAGATAAGTATGAGTGGCTTCCCTACGCTTGTTGACGACTGATTGACAATCTTCATTTTATCAGGGAGGAGATGAAGGCAAGGTACGTTTGACCTTATTTCTAGGTAAACGAGCGTTCGCGGGAAAAAAGGAATAAAGCTGTTGTTTAACGTGTTGTTCAAAATGATGATAAGCATTAAAAATATTGTTGGCAACAAGGGTTTCAAGCATCGATAAAGTATTATTTAAACTATAAATTAGTAAAATAGTGTCCTTTTTGCTGAGTTTCAGCTTATATGCGAAGACGCGTTTTTTCGGGGGGGAACCACTGATGAATGTGTGAATGGGGAAGTGGTCACTATCCCATGTGTCATTGTCTGTATAGGTATAGCATTTCGGTGCAAAGCAGGAGTTAATAAGAGTGAGATCTATGACAGAGCGTTTATATAGAATTAGGAGAAAGAAGGATAGTGGGTACTCCATCGTTTGCTATTACCAAATCATGGTTTTCAATGATCCAGGAAAGAATCTTTCTCGCATGATCGTCGATATCACAGCCCCACCAGATATGATGAGCGTTAACATCGCCTATGATAATATAATTGGTATAATTGTTACAGAGAAAATGTAACAACTTATTGTAAAAAATAAGTGGAGTGAATAGATTTGGATGTCTGTAAATATTAAGGATGGCAAGAGGTTCGTTATCTATTGTGAAATTCCTTGTAGCTCCACTGAGGGGTGAGAGAAAAAAGAAAGATCTATAGTATCAAAAGAAATATTGTTTTTAATGAGGATGCAAATACCTCTTTTGTTCGGTGAGACGATATCTTCCCTGATAATATTGTAGTTTTTAATCCAAAAATTGTTCTGCGGCCATAAGAGGGTTTCCTGGATACAAAGAACATCTATGTCTTGTAATGCAGCCTGTAAGTACGGAAATTTTCCTCTTATACCGCGACAATTCCATTGGAGAATGCGAGTTTCTTCTGAAAAAGCCATATAAAAGTTAAATTAATTATATAAAGAATTTTAAGAAATGTTGATAGAAGGGTGTGAGTTGCCGATAGGAAGATTTATTGATTGAAATAAGTTATACATGAGTTCAACGCTATAAGCTTGAGGATGGAGTTGTTAAACGTGTTGTTGAAGTCTATACTGTTATACTAGTTATTGAAACCACAACCGAGGTCATTGGAATCCAGATATGAGTGTGCGAGCTGATGGGATGAACCCGAATTACTATCTAAAGCAAGGGCGGAGTGAGGAGAAATAGACTGAGATACAGATTCTGTATATCTGTTATAGCCTATTCCGTTGCCTGTTATATTGGGGGAATGTCCGTTTGGGTAACACAAAAGATGCTGAGAAGGAGCATTATCCCTGTGTCTTTCTTAGAGCACTAGCTGGGGGGCGAAGAGAAGAAGAATGATTATTGTTTGTGGTGGATTGTTTTTTGGAAAGACGAGGCTCTGCTATTACCATAATGATTACGAGGGGGGAATTAGGGTTTGATTTATCCTGATTATTAAATCCATTTTCAGCCATTTTATTCGTTCTAGAAGAAGAGAGGGAATCTAATACAGAGAATTGGAAGTCTGTATAGAAGGAGAGATGGAATACGACGTAACATTTTTGTAACTGTTATGCTGCGAGGTTTTAGTATTGAGAGTTGGGAAATTGACGAAGTTATACCTGAGATCTGAAGAGGGGTAATTATTTTGAGTGATTTTGCGTCTGGCTTCTACCAGAGGAATGTTTTCCGTCGCAGCCAATGATTACCGTTTTGTGTTTAGCTACCGTTGGGCATTCGTGAGAAGAAGCAAGGTGTTCACCTTGGTAGTTGATGCACCTAGGGAGTTTATTTTTCTCAGGGCAGGAATCGCTGTTATCGTGAGAATCTTTACCACAAAAAATGCATCGCAGTTTGCCCTTGCAGGCTTTGCTTATATGGCCCACTCCGTAACAAGAGAAACATATTTTAATTTTTGGAATGAAGGGAAATACCTTGTAACAATTCCGACAGAGGAAAACATATTTGGGAAGAATCTGTCCAACGAATTTGAGGCAGACCGTACGAGATGGAATGTATTTAGTTTCACCTTCAATTCTCATTCTCCTGTTCAACCGCCTAACCTCGCAAACTTTGAAAGGCGAGTCCAGAAATTCAAGCAAATCAGTCTCTTCGTAGTGTTGTGGAATATCTTTAATTATGCCCGAGCGGATTGTACGGTAAGTTGGAACAAAAGCTTTAAGATTTTCTTTGGGTAAATTAGGATTAAGAACAAGATTATTCGCAGATTTAGCGGAAACCATTTCTACTAGGACCTTTCCTCGTCCGAGTTTTTTGATCTCTTTTATGTCTGAGTATGCGATACGCGATAAAGTCCTGCTAATGAGCAACGGGTGTGTAGGATATGGAGAATCTTCGCATGAGTGGACGTGAATAAAAAACGGGGGGTTGTCAGAGTAAGAATAGAGAGTAACTTCTTTTTCGTATGTTGATAAAGAGTCTCTTGGAATTTTACTTACTGTTTTTGAATGCATCTTTTTCGAGTCGTTACCTTTCTGCACGTTCGAGCGAGAGGGAGGTGACAATGTACATTTACGATTTATAGGGTCCACAGATTTATCGACGTCCATCGACTCATCGAAGCTTGTTACACTTGAGTTTACTAACACCGGAAGATTAAGACGCGTACGCGAGATAACATTTGTTTCGGAAGAAATAGCGGTTGATGCGATCTGTTTGTTCATGACGCAATCATCTATCAAAGGAGAGTTCGAGTTGTCTATTTCATTGAGAAAATATTCAAACTTCTCGAACTACTTTGCAAGGAATGAAACAGAAATAGGCTTATCGGAGATAGAATTATCAGGACAAGGTAGAAATTTCGTTGAGAGGGAGAGGAGAGGTGTCGGTGTAGGTATTGCCGAGTTAGCCTTCCCCCTGTCGTAGATGCCAGAAGCCGAAGCCTCCTGCATACCGAACATTACAGCCGCTGTAGAGTCTTAAGAAATTCGCATGTATGATAAAAGTATTTTATAAAAAGTCAAACATTCGGCTTGACTAACACACACTAATAAATCAGATAAGAACGCCTGAATGCTCAGAGAATGTTCTCGTACAAGTAGCTCACGACGCAGTACGTCCGTCGCCAATGGCCGCCAACACGGGAGTCCCTATAGTTATTATCAATGTTCATATTTATATGTGTCGATTCAACGTTAATAATACCAGCATCAGAAATGTTCGACACATTCAATTAAAATAATGTCATCTTTATCATCAAATAGATCTTGTATATTAATGCTAATAAAATTTAAAAAAACAATTATTTTAAATTTTATTACCATTTAGATATATTATTTTCCTACTCCTGCTTTACTTATCACGATACTCGTTGTATCTGCCTACAATATTTTGAACGTACATGGTATTTTGTAACTCCCGTTGCACGATTTCGTTGTAAACGATGTGAAAAATGTCACGATCATTACCAAATAACCCACGATTAAAACACTTTATAATAATACATAAAATGGAATGACTTATTAAAAATTTAAATTTTTTTAAAAAACTTTTCGCGAAAGATTTCGCAAACGAGACCGCCACACTATTACACACGCGCTGTAAATATGGCGAGTGAGATATTAAAACTCTCTGTATTTTTGTTATGATCTCGTGGAGATTCATTTTAACGTGCTTCTTTACAAAGCTCTCGTCGTACTAAATGTTGTAAAAATACGTTCTACTATGTTAAGACTCCCTCACTACCTATCTGGTTCATCGGACTTCTCTTCGTTAATTTTTTGATGACATTGCATCTCAGTCATCTCCGAGACTAACAATAGAAAATTTAATATATGAGTACAGCCGATGTCAGTTGACTACAATATATAGTCATTAATATATAGTCATTAATATATTAATATATAGTCATACAATGTATAGTTATTTTAAAACGGTTCTAAATCGCTTCTAAATTAATATTGATAATACTCAATATTACAAACATGTAATATTTAATAAATTGTAATTTAAACATATCTGATATATTATTGTATATTTGTACAATTATTTCATGACGGTGATAATGATCATCACATGCACAAATAATATTACAGATTTGCAACATTAAAGATCTTAATAATAATAATTAAATTTTAATTTGAGTCATAGCGTTTATTTACTCTTATATATTGTTATATCTGTCTATCTGTCTATCGAGAAATATCGTATCTTACTCCAGGTGCGCTTGCGAAACAGATGGTATATCTATATTTATTTCATGAGGAACGTGATAATGCAATGAATACGTGTTTTTATCTCGAAAGAAGCTTAGGCACGTAGAAGTTTCATATTACTTAACATGTATAACCTAGCTAGCATTTACAAAAAATTATCTTTTCAAATTCTGAGAGAAAAAGAAACTAGAGGTTAATCTCTATAAAACAGACGTTTTAACATGATTATTACCGGCACTGATATTAAAATTTATGGGTATTCTCCATCGCTATCATGATCGACATTGTATAGTGCGATCGACCTGTATAAGCACGATTTTACTAACCTTCAGTTCAGACAGTACCGATCTTCGTTAGATTATCATTAATATAAACATTACATTTCTAAATACGACGTGATAAAAATCAATCTTATAAGTAAGTACATTTCTCTCTGTATTGCGCTGTGTACACTAACAGTAATGGCAAAAAGAAAAATGAATAACGACAACGATGATTCAGAATTTCGTAAAACAAATGAATCATACAAATTTTATGAGAAACAACTTCTTTTACCAACGATATACAAATTAAATATTTCTTTTGATAAAAAAGTGATCATTGGTTTCGAAGAACAGAAAAGTAGTGATTTATATCCTGTAGTGCGACTGGTTGGAAAAGATTTTATCGGAGTATCATTTAAAGCAGATGCCTGGTATAATTTCCAAAAGGAATTTCATGTTATATCAGAATATTTTGACTCGGAAGACGCTGTAGCCAACAAAATGCGTGATCAACAATTTATAAAACAAGGTTTTTTTATTACTTTTTACGACCTTATATGGACAAAGATCCATAGTTATCGACAAATCGCAAAATTATGATAAGGAGTATAATATACAAAATAATCAAGATGACAAAACGAAGAAGAGGAAATATAGTCCTCAGTCTATAACTATACAAAAAATCACATTTGACAACCTCAAAGAAATATGTGTATGTATCAACGAGCGCATAAGACGTCTTGAAGCAAACTGAATGCGTTAATTACTGTAAAAATGTTTTGATCAACTGCACACAGAAATTCGTAAAAATGATTTTAAAGTAGATTTATGCTCCATAATGCATTTTATTAAAACCGTACGCAATATTCTYGAAAAGCAAATTTGTGATGACTTAAATAGAAAATATCCATCGCTCATCGAGCAAGAATTTCATATAATTTTTCTTGAATTAACAACGATATATTGTGCCTATATTGCATAGGATGTTATCGAGTAAGTACAACGCACGCACGCACGCACGCACGCAAGAGATGTAAATCCAATTGGTAACATCTACGTAGTTCACCTTGGTTAGTGCTAACGCCAGCGATACTATAAACTTCAAGACTTGTAACTTGAAAAATATTTATTAAAAAAATATTTTATTATAGTGTTTCGAAAACGTCTCGACTTTAGCTACAAGAATATGCAATAATAGAAATTTGTATTTAAAAAATATATGTCGACTTTGATCTGATCGTGGTAGAACCCCACATACAAAATCTGTTATTTTCACCTTCTTTCCCCCAAAAAAACCTACAACTTTTATATAAAACTTTTTCTTCTATTTTTCTTAGTTTCCGAGATATYCACCTGGGGCGATTAAAATGCCCCACCCTGTATAAGATCAAGCTATGCACCAATCAAAAAATAGTAATAAAGAAGTAAATTTAGTTTATTTAACTATCTATTTTTATAGTTGGCCATTTTTAGATATCATTATTTTTAGTGAAAATATTTAAATTTATTCTTACAATTGGCGCATTTTTTGATATCACTATTTTTATAGGGAAGTTAAATTTTTTTTTTTTTTTACAAAGCTAGATTTGTTGTGATTTCATACATTTTGTATTGTCAAATTAAAACAAATRTATTAATATTTTGTGCAAGATTTTTTTTTGAAGATCTTTGGGCGCATATACTTGGCGCTTTTTTTTACCTTTTTTTTAAAAAGGTAATTTTGTTACGATTTCACACATTTTGTAGTGATACATAACATATAAAGGACTTTAGCAACTCTAGAACAATATAGACTGGTATAATGACTTTCTTCAATACACAAACCATTAAGAAATAATAACATTCATTACTTTGTACAATTGTTTAACTACACAGGGCCACAAAAAAAAAAGTGGTGTGTGCTGGAGTACTGATCATACCTATCCCTTGTATTTTGAGCCGCTAAACACGAATCTAA
>JANQDE010001096.1:13787-25117 GCA_037157785.1 Cephalotes varians | reverse complement strand
GAACGCAAGTACGGTACCGAGAGGAGAGCGAATAACAATAAACGAAGTCGAGATACATTGTGTTTTTCTTTTTGAGTATATACAGAGTTACTTAGATTCTAGCGTATAAATTTAAGTAATGCTAACAAATAAATTTAAGTAATTTTAACATACACAAATAAATTTAAATAATGAGTTTAGCGCATCAACTTGTGTGCTTCTTAACAACTTTTCGGCGCGGATGAAATGTCCGACGCCATCAACGCTCGAGATCAGCTCATCGCGCTCATGCAGCGCGGCAAGTTTGATCTACGCAAATGGTCAGCAAACTCTCCGGAGTTACTGTCGGACATCCCACTTGACAAGCGGCAATCGGATCTCGCTATTAAAAACGATGACTCACTTAAGGTGCTAGGGCTGTCTTGGTCGCCCTCCACTGATTCATTCTGTTTTAAAGTATCTTCTAGCACCTCTGGTGCACACACAAAACGCTCAGTTTTGTCGTTCACTGCAAAACTATATGATCCACTCGGGTGGGCATCACCCGTAGTAATAACTGCTAAAATCTTGCTTCAAGAGCTATGGCTCACCAAAGTTAACTGGGACGATCAGCTCCCATCAGATCTTCTTCAGCAATGGATTTCATACTACTCTGATTTGCTCACGCTCGAAACAATTAAAATTCCACGATGGACAGGTTCGCATCGAGATAATTTAGAAATTGAACTACACGGTTTTGCCGATGCATCAAAGCGTGCGTATGCCGCTATGGTTTACTTGCGCGTGCTCAAGTCCTGTGACGACATTCAGATTACGTTGCTTTGTGCCAAAACCAAGGTCGCGCCTCTCAAGACGGTTAGTATTCCTAGATTCGAACTCAACGCGGTGGTTTTACTCAGTCGACTGATTAAATGGCTTTATCGGTCTTTGAGCCTGTCAAACATCCCGGTGTACGGTTGGACGGACTCCACTGTCACACTAGCGTGGATAACTCAACACCCTTCAAAATGGCGCACTTATGTCGCAAATCGTGTTTCGGAAATTCAAAACACTGTTCCGACAATAAAATGGCATCATGTCACATCAGCTGATAATCCCGCAGATTGCGCCTCGCGCGGTTTGTCTGCTACAGAGTTTGTGACGCACTCTGCGTGGTTTTCCGGACCGTCCTGGCTCCGCACTCACTCTTCGACTTGGCCAATCCAATCGACAAGCAAAACCATATCAATCGACGCTTTACTAGAGGAATCCGCCTCGGCGTCGGTGCATCATACCGACACTATTAATACGTGGAATCTCCCGAACGACATTTCGACATGGACGAAATTGATACGAGTTACGGCTTATCTATTTCGATTTGTAACAAATTTAAGCAATCGTTTACGGGGCGCTTCAGTAAATCTTTCATTTTTAGAAGTGCACGAACTCAATCGTGCAGAACACTTCTGGCTTGAACAAGTTCAACGCCAACTATTTTCTTTAGAATTGTCAGCGTTAAAACAAAACGCTCCTATTTCAAAATCGAACCGATTAAGCTCGCTATGCCCATTTCTCGAGCAAGCTCAATTAATGCCTAGGCGGGCGGTTAAAGAACGCTCTGTTGCCTTACTCGGAATGTCACCCGATCATTCTGGCTGATCATCGGATTGTACAGTTGCTGATCGCTAATGCACATAAGGCCGCTCTTCACGGTGGCATTCAGTTAACGCTACGCATTCTTAGGCAACGTTATTGGATTATTTCCGCTCGTTCTCAGATTAAATGGTATATCCGAAGCTGCATTACTTATGAGCGGCACCGAGCCGTCACAGCAGACCAGCTCATGGGTGAGTTGCCCGAACATCGAGTTACGCCGTCCGCACTATTCACTTATATCGGCGTTGATTATGCCGGACCAATACTCCTGACTTTGCGGGTCGCTCGCGGTCAAAAGCCCATGAAGCACTACATTGCAATTTTCGTATGCTTCACCACGAAAGCAATTCATCTCGAGTGTGTAGATGACTATTCAACACAGGGATTTCTCGCTGCCTTGGCTCGATTTACGAGTCGACGTGGTCTTCCATCGCACATTTACAGTGATCACGGCACCAATTTTATAGGCGCCGACAAGGAGCTGCGAAATGCCTTCCGCACTATCACTCAGGATCCTATTCTGAAAGGTCAAATCGCCAATGACCGCATCACCTGGCACTTCAACCCTCCGACAGCACCGCACTTCGGCGGAGTTTGGGAAGCCAATGTAAAAAATGTTAAGTATCACTTAAAACGCGTTGTCGGCACGCACACGCTGACTTGTGCCGAATTTCAAACTCTATTATGCAGGATCGAATCTTGCTTAAATTCAAGGCCAGTGACGCCAATGTCAGATGACTCTTCTGATTTTACCGCGTTGACGCCTGGTTATTTTCTCATCGGTCGACCGCTCGTAAGCATTCCCGAACAATCTGTGTCCGATGTAAAACTTAACACACTTAGCAGATGGCAGCTCGTTCAGAGACTGCACGAGCAGTTCTGGCGCACATGGTCTCATGACTATTTGCACTCTCTTCAGCAGCGAGGCAAATGGCGTTACTCCAAGCATAACCTTGCGATTAACGATCTTATTTTAATTAAAAATAACATACTCTCTCCTGCAAAATGGGACCTTGGTCGAGTCGTTCAAGTGCACCCCGGAGGAGATGGTTTTGTTCGCGTTGCAACCGTTCGCACAACGACTAGTTTACTTCACCGTCCTATTACGCAACTATGCAAGCTGCCAATTGCTAACTGTGATTCACTATCGCGCTCTGCGACTCAGTCGATTTCTGTAAAATAAACCAACACTTGTCGCCTTGTATATTTTTTAAACTTAAGTATTGCGCCAATTAGTTTAAGCTAATATTAAGATTCTATTATTGTATTAACTCATTTCGATTATCCATGTATAATAAAGTCACGAGACAACCTTTCTGAGCTATACTCTCTGCCAATTCTGTACTCATTTCGCATGCAAGGCGGGCGGTATGTTGCGGAAACTCTTATAAATTTCTGCGATTATATCGTAATATTCATATTTGAGAACAAGTCTCGAATCTTCGCGTTATATGTGCGCGTTCAGGAATTTTGTTTATCGCCAATTGCTTTGTTCCCGGTCTCTCGCCGAGACCTTGCCGATGTACGCGGTTTGTAATAATCCGGCCTTGCGAGTGGCCTTCACATATCTCACCATACTTCGACTTATTACCCGATTTCTGATTCGTCCAAATTCTCCAACAATGCGGACCGCGAAGCGAGGCCGTGCGACAAGCGCGACGAAATAAGAGAGTCCGCCGACGACGAGCAGCAGGAGATCACGCACTCTCTCGCCCGCAAACCTGTATTGCAACATCGCGCCGTGTCTCCTATTCAAGTGCTCGCCTGTACCATTGTACAATAAATAATCGTTACGTTGTTGAGATCATTTGGGCTGTGCCTCTCTCCTTGAACTCCAATATCACAATCCCGGCAAAAAAAATTAATATTTAGAAGTGTTCGCGGRACATAACGAGTACAAACTTCCACTTGTTCGACAACCGATTACATATTCGCGAAACCTCGCGAACATATGTATATGTTCAATTTTTATGTAAAAGTATTCTTTTTTTAAGAAATAAAATACGTCTTTGGAGATAAAATGAGTGATTTTTCTTCCGGAAATTCGTTCCTTCATTCCTCAAAATGAATACCTTTTTTAAAAGTCGACTGATAAACGATTTTTTCCTCTAAAGTACAACAACTTACGAGTATAATGTAAAAACAAGCATTTTTTCGGTTTTTTGCGTACTCGAATTTTTTTACGCTCTCTATATTAATTTCCGGCAAAGTGGCAAAAAAAAATTATTAAAACACTATGATAACTTCCTAAGAAGTTTTTTAAATCAAAAAAGTCAATAGCCTCTTTCCAATAAGTGATTTTGTGGCTGGGGTCTGAGACGTCCCAGTATGGCAGCTATGCGATTCTGGAGAAATGTGACAGTTAATGGTTAATATTTAATTTAATTGTTATTGTTTTAACAATAAGATTGTCCTCTAAATAAATTATAAGTGATTTTCATGAAAAAAACATACACGTTGACCAAGAGTGAATTATTGATACACTGTTATGTTCATTATTTAATATTCTTTCTATTTTTTCTGTAATTTCTTAAATTACTTTACATTTTTTACATACATTATGAAAAATTCAATTAATGAACGGGTAGCCGCGTGAGCGCGTGGGCGCGTAGGAGCGTGGGTGCGTGGAAGCATAGGCAGGTGAGCGTGTGTGAGCGGAGACGCGTAGAAGCGTGAGCGCGTGGGCGGGTAGGCGCGTGGGCACGTGGAAGCGTGAACGCGTGGGCGGGTTGGCGATTAGGCGCGTGCGAGCATGGAAACGTAGACGCATTAACGCGTGTGAACGTGGGAGTGTAGGCGCGTGGTCGCGTGGGCGCGTAAAAGCATGGGTGCGAGGAACCGTAGACAAGTGGGCGCGTGTGAGCGGAAGCGCATGGGAACGTGAGAGCGTGAACGCATGTGAGCGTGGGCGCGTAGGAACATGAGCGCGTGGGCGGAAGAGGTGGTGGTGGGGTGGTGGGTGGGATGGTGGAGGTGAGGTGGGATGGGGTGGGTGGGGGCAGGGTGGGTGGGGTGGGGTGAATTGGGGTGTGTGGGTGGGTGCGTCCGTCCGTCCGTCCGTCCGCGCGTGGGAACGTGGGCGCGTGAGTGCGCGGACGCGCCCATCCGTCCGTCCGTCCGCGCGTGGGAATGTGGGAGCGTGGGCGCGTAGGAGTGTGGGCGCGTGTGCGCGTCCGTCCGTCCATCCGTCCACGCGTGGGAGCGTGGGAGCGTGGTTGCGTGGGCGCGTCCGTCCGTCCGCGCGTGGCAGCGTGGAAGCGTGGGCGCGTGGGCGGATGGGCTCGTCCGTTCGTCCGTCCGTCCGCGTGTGGCAGCGTGGGAGCGTGGGTGCGTGGACGCGCCCACGCGCCCATCCGTCCGTCCGTCCGCGCGTGGCAGCGTGGAAGCGTGGGAGCGTAGGCGCGTGGGCGTGTGGACGCGTGTGTGTATGCGTGTGTGTAATCTCCTCCACGCGCGACCCGAAACTGGCAGAGACTTGAGCTCGATCGCTAGCGCCTATCTAGCGACAAAAATTGGAACCGTACAAAGTCGACGACGACGACGATGACGTTAATAATGGTAATAATAATGACGTTTCTTAATATAAAATTACTTAAAATCTGATTTTGCATTGCAATATCTCCGCTCATATTGCATGCAGAGAAAAAATAAAGACACTTTTATTATGTAAGTCATACCCAAGCTATCCGTTGGGTCTATTTAGAATCTGATCGGTTCAGTCGAATTTTAGATACAAAAATCTCAGGTGCTCGGATCTCGCCGGCTCGCGTAAAGATACATGGTAGCTTCTCGGGCGACGTATATCTCTCGATGTCGCTCGATATACTTGACACCCGAGACACTACCGTGTCTCCTGATTCAAAAAGCCCATCAACACCGCTGAACTCCGAAGATATCTAGGGATGATCAACTTCTATTATCGATTTATTTTCGATGTAACAATACTCGACCACCCCATAAACTTAATAGGAAAAAAGAAAAAAGACAAACAACCTATTATCTGAATGACCGAGACAAAAACGGCCTTCCAGGAAAGCAAAAAGCGACTAGCAGAAGCAACCTTATTAGCACATCCCTTAGAAAACGCTAAATTAATACTCAAAACCGACGCTTCCAATCACGCAGTGGGAGCAGTATTGGAACAATATCAAGAAGAATGCTGGAAATCTCTAGGATTCTTCTCAAAGAAGCCATCTGAAACGCAATAAAGATATAGCACGTATGATCGTGAACTTCTGGCAATATACTCAGCTTTAAAATTTTTCAGACACCTCGTCGAGGGACGCCAAGTTACGATCATGACAGATTATAAACCGTTACAGTATGCGTTCCAACAACTATTAGACAAAGCATCCGAGAGGCAGAGAAGATAATTAAGCTTCATTGATCAAGTTGCAACACAAATAATTTACGTTGTAGGGAAAGAAAACACCGTCGCAGACGCCTTATCCCGAATCGAGGCAATCAACATGCCAATGGTAATAACTACAGACGAGCTATACGAGGAACAACAGAAAGATGAAGAACTTCAAACCCTGTTAAATTAAAAAACAGCTCTATCACTTAAAAAACTTCGACTAGACGACGGAGAAAAAGCGATCTACTGCGATGTCACAGATCAAATTAGAATTTACGTTCCAACTTCACTACGGAGAAAGATATTCGACGTAACTCATAAAGCTTCTTACCCAAGCGGTCGAACCACAAGGAAAATGATCACGCAAAGATATGGCCTAGCATGCAAAAAGATATCACATATTGGGCAAAAACTTGCTTAGCTTGCCAAAGATCCAAAATAGGCATAACATACGAAATCTAGAACAAATACTCATACCTGACGAAATATTTTCACATATACATCTGGACATAGTAGGACCCCTTCCCCCATCGAAAGGATTTCACTATTGTCTTTCAATGATCGACAGGACTACGAGGTGGCCAGAAGCAACACTGATTCCTGATTGCACAGTTGATACCACAACCATCGCCTTTTTCAACACGTGGATTTCGAAATACGGAGGACCAGCGACAATTACTACAGACAGAGGAGCTCAATTCAAATCAGCGCTTTTCGAAGCACTCGTTAAACTAATAGGCAGAAGAATAAGAACCACCGCCTATCCCCCTCCCCCCCCCCCCCCCCAATCAAATGGAATGATAGAAAGATGGCATCGTTCACTAAAAGAAGCAATTAAATGTCATCAAACGCAAAATTGGGCAGAAGTCTTAATAATGGTACTACTAGATTTACGAGCAAATTACAAAGAAGACATTCAAGCTTCAGCAGCAGAACTAGTATACGGAACAACTCTAAAACTATCAGGCAAGTACTTCATCTTTGAAGATCCAATTGGATGTCCTCAAACATTCGTAGAAAAATTAAGAGAACGCATGCGTCAAGTATGAGGTCTACAACAACACATCACATTAAACATAAAATATTTATTCATAAAGATTTAGAAGACGCTACACATGTATTTGTACGAGTCGACCGTCCCAGAGGACCATTAGAAACTCCATACGAGGGACCATACAAAATAATCGAAAGAAGTTCTGATTTTCTCTACAAAATCGAATATAAAGGTCAACCAGAGGAAATCAACATAGACAGACTCAAACCCGACTTCATCGAAAGAACAGAAGAAATACTACCCTCTAATACGGATGATCCACAACCTGGACCATCAAATGTACCGCCAGAAGAAAAACAAAGACAAAAGGTACGATTCGCGACCCGTGAATCGTTAGAGGGGGAGTGATGTGGCGACCCATTTGTCCAACTCGACAGATGGCGACATCGAACATAGACGGTTATATATTCCCAGCCTAGAGACAAAGGGGATATACAGAAGATTCCGAACCGTTACCTTTTACGTATTTGTGATACAGATAGTATTATTTATTAGAGTGCAATAAAGATTCGTTAATAGTAATCCGTGACTACGTCATTCCCTGTAATATTCTTGCGATCACGTTGTAAAATACGCTCGAGCAGTGCAGTAGATGCACAGAAGTACCATGTGACAGATAATCACTAAAACCACGCTCTTGTCGTATAAACGCTCGTGATATATAAAGCTCTCGTTGTCAAAACGCTTCTACTGAATGAACACGCTCAAATGATTTATGGTAATAACGTCATAACGTCACGCGTGATGGGAGAATCCACCCACTTAATTACTTAATTAATTATTAATTTAGATAATCTAATTAAATAAAATTCTATTAATTTATTTCTACGATTAGATAATAACAATCAATTTACATAATTTGATTAACAAATTGACATTCTATTAATTTATATCTTCGATTAGATACAAAAAGACAAAAAGTTGCCGCCGCGTGTTTTCTCTCTCTTATTCATTGCGATTCTCGTATGCGTTCTTTCTCTCTCTCTATGCATATACCTACCATCTTTTCGTGGCGTTATCTCTCGCATTGAATCGTATTCTATTAGCTCTATCATTATTGATAGACTCTTAATTAAAGGGAAAGAGAGGAGGAACTCGTTCCAACAAACAGGAACGTGCAGGTCTCAAAGTAAAGGGAGTGATAAAATATATTTTAGGAGGAAAGAAACAGAAATTAGAATTTTGTTTTTATTTTAATAATTTGTGGAAAAACCGCGCGTTTTCTTATCATATAAATTTAAACAGCTGAGATAGGTGAGAAGAAATGGAACATCTTTAATCTTATTTTCAGTTTATTTTTCATGGAACGCTTCATACACAATATTATCTAAGGCATATGCTATTAATTCACATTCTATGTTAGATTCTGTATCATAAATCTTGCGCAATATGTTTGCGGCATCACATTTATCGATGATACAGATTCGGCGTAAATATGTTACAAAATGTTTAAATTTTTAGCTGACCATGTGCGTACTCTGACATAGCCCGAAATATACATGCTCAATACAATGTTCAAGTGTGAATAAAAATAGTACAGTCGACGGCTTCACATACAAGCAGACATCGCGTGATTTCAATTTTACAATATTTGCATGACGTAGGTTTACGAGGTCTATAACCAGGTCTTGAATCGCTAGTGATGACGGTGACATTGTAGGAGTTTCTCAATATCAACACGTTTTGCGATAAATGTCTTCCATGTTGCGTGAGGTAACATTATCTGATTGCCTTTATTATCGCCAAACAGCATTTCCACAGAGGACACTGATTCCATGCTGATACCGATGTTCAGGTATTTATAAGCCGTAAGAGTTAAGGCTAATCTCCTTCCTAATATGCGAGGTGTATGACGCGGTTCCGAATGAGATGTACTGTAAAAATTAGTTGTATAAAAAATCTATAACATATTAAAAAATATCTAAAAAATTTATGAAATTGAAACTTACTAATATGCTTCATCTTGTTGAATCGGAACGTAATAGTTCATTTTCTTTATAATTCGTCTTTAAACGCAGATCTAGGTAGTATGAGCGGTTCGAACTTCTCTGAGTAATTGACGTAATCATCATTTTAATTTTTCATCCCTTCCACATGTCTTCGGTAGTTTGGTTTTGTAATATGCGCGTTGCTGAATCAGTGAAACCGATCGCAAAAATAATGTTGCCATAAGTCTCTCTAATTAGTGGTACCAATTTCTTTTTTTTTTATTTTTCCCACTCCTCATCTTCCAGTGGTTCAAATTAGGGATTATTTTTTTCGCATCGATAGTCATTTGAAGTTTTCCATCTAAATAACTTCAACAAAAACTGAAAAAATTTAAACGTCAACTAACGCAAATAACGAAATCTCAAATATTTTACAATTAGGCTATGAATCACATAAAAATGTCTGTGATTATCTACTAAAATGTAAAAAGTTTTTCTTTCCCTAAAGATAATACGCCATCAGTTCACATGTTATCGTTTGTGGAATTTTTTTCCAACTGTTATAAGATATCCTCGTAAATACATCATTATCAAATGATATCCCATAAGTAATGTATAGAAACAAAAACTGAATGTTTGAGATTTCACATATAAGCGACAGTAAACTTATTTTAGGAAAAATGAGTAGTATAGCTATGAGAGTTCTAACTCAGGAGCTCCGAGGGGTATGCGAGGCGAGGGGAGCTCTCCGGGGCGAGGGGTATGACGTCACAAGGGAGGGGGAAAGGGAAGGAATGGTAATCCTTCTTAGCACAACGGGGCCTTAGGAATGCGCGACTAATGGGTCCTTTATATTTTTTTCTTACTTTGTCCTTTTTGTAATTCCTAATATTTAATTCTTTGTTCCCTAATCCTCTCATTGTGTTTGAACACTTAGGAGTGTATGATTAGTGGTATCTCGTTATATTGAACATGCCACAAATCGGAAAAAGACATCTTGGTATTCACAAATTTTCATAGTTCGGTATTTTTTTATGAGTCACAACGGAGCCTGCGGAATGCGTGATTAATGGTATCCCTTTATATTGAACATGTTACAATGTGTCTATCTTGAGAAGAGGAGGTTTAAAATGTGGAGGGGAACACCATTTCAAAAAGAAGAGCTCGGGCAACGCATCAGTCGCTTAGAGAGAATAACGGCGGACGGTTCTTACTACGTAGAGTAGATTGCTATTACTGTATGTCAGAGTATACTTGAAAACGCCTAACGATGAACTATTACRTTYYAATTCAACATAACGCTCCAKCTTATAAGAARCAGMGTGACGAGTAAGTTTCAGTTCAATTTTTTTCATATACTTTTTCAACACTTAATTGTATATTCTTTCTATAACTTATCTAAATTTTTTTCAGTAATTACTCGAAATCTCGTTCTACGCCTCATATCTTAGAAAGAAGATTTGCCTTGACGACCACATCTTATAAATATGTGGATATTGGAATCAGCGTGGGACCAATGTCTTCTGTAGAAATAATCATTGGTAAATAACCGTGGCAATCAGATAATCCTGCTTCATGCAACGTAGGAAATGTTCATCGAAAGACGTGCTAACATTGAGCAACTCTTGCAGTCTCCCGCGCCTTCATCACTAGCGATTCAAGATCTGATTGTGGAACTTGTTAAAATAAATGGTGTAAATATGGTAAAATTGAAATCRYACGATGCTTYCTTGTACATGAAGTCGTCAACTGTACTTTTCATGTTTGAATTAGAACATTGTATTAATCATGTGTATTTCGAACTATGTCAGAAAACGCATTTCACAAGTGAAAGATTTAAACAATTTGTAACTTATTTACGTCAAAATTGTATTATCAATAAATGTGACCGCGGCAATTATTTTGCAGAAATTTTATGATAAAAATTCACTTATAGACTGCGAATTAATAGCTTATGCTTTAAATGATATTGTACATAATGCGTTAAATGATAAATAAATGTATACAGGGTGAGTCATTTTAATCTATGGACCCGAATATCTTCCAAATTACGGTATCTACAAAAAAATGGTTTAGATAAAAGTTGACCAGGACAGAAGGGGTCGTTTAATTGTACCATTGATTTTGACCTTGAGATCAATTTTGAAGGTTATTTCAAGGTCACAATGGTTTTTTTAAATGGGATACCCTACTTTTGACTGCGGATTTCGAAAGAGCGGAAAATTTTACATCAAACTTGTCTTATGAAAAAATTGTTTTTGCGATCTTGGAAAGGTCAAAAATGAAGGTGAAATGCCTGAAAAACGATCTGGTGTATTTTTTCTGAAATGACGTGGTTTTCTGGGTAACACAAATGTGCATAATGCTTAAACAAAGT
>JANQDE010001096.1:0-10408 GCA_037157785.1 Cephalotes varians | reverse complement strand
GTGCATTTTCTAGCACTGATCAGTCGACATTGACATGACAGGCGGAAGCGAAACCCTTGCTTGACAAGGGTCTGACACTTGGACATTTTCGAAAAAATGTGTCCTACTATAGATTTTTTGTGCTGAGATTATCTGATCTTATCGTTTAGAAAAATATTGACCTGTATTATTCCTCTTTTTTGCTTCTAAGATCGCGTGAAAAAATTCTCTTCTTAAGATCTTTTTTTCTTTTACTTGTTATACAATTTTATTTATATGTAATGGGGAAAAAGGAATAGGATATAAAATTAACACGTTTTTTTAAATATAGATAGCATATGTCTATTTATGATGGTGATAATGCCAACAATTGAATAGTTTGAATACATTTTGTAAAGTACAATTTTTTACATATTTCCCGCAACGGAAGGTGTGTATAACATCCAACTTATTTAGAGATTCTATGTATTCGTAATGTGCCTTAATATTTTCCACATAGACAGCTCGTCGCGCTTCATCCAGGAGCAAATCCCGCAGCCATTCTCGTTTCTCATGTCCCTTGACGTACACGACAATATCATCGTCAGTCGACGTTGTACCCATCACCGCCTTTGTAATCAAAGTTTCGGCCATCCAGTGTGGAACCATTCCATCCTCCCATTGTATTCCATGATGATTCTCAATCGGCCACATCGCCTGATGTCTTTCAGATTTTGAAAGAATATCCCATGAATAAGGGCATCTAAAAATATAGTGAGAGAGAACATGTCCCTCTTTGAGAGCAGCAAATTCCTTCACGACAAAATCTTTTCTAATGCGGAAACCTTGCAGATCCACAAATATTGGTACAGACATGGTTGTATCCTCGAGAAAACTCTGGTCGATGCATCATGGATTTTTATGTCGTCTTCAGGGAATGAGTGGGGAAACAAAGAAAAGAGTGGGGTCATACTTAGGTAATTTTGCGCACAACGTTAGTCAGCGGATTGTGAACCACGCGATCGTGTATAATAAGACAGTACGCGGTGATATTCATAGGTACATTCTCCTTACAATCGAATTCTATGCGCACGTCCACAGTTGCGCTCTTGATCGATTCGTTTTGCCGAGAGCAATCGATAATCACGAACGGACCATTTTGTCGAAAATTCGTAACAGTTTGATTCGGTTCGAGATAATCATATCCATAAGTTTTTACAGAAACGTGCGTACGTGTCGTAAAGAATCGACCATCTGTTTTTATGAAATCCAGATTCATATCATCGTACGGATAACATTCTGAATTCAGATAAAGCTTCACGTTGTTTAACTTGCAATGATCGAATCGACTCATATTCTCGGACATGATGTTCTTCCGACCAACTTACAAAGCGAAGATTACGTATCGCGGTTTTTCCAGTTGAGTAGCGGTCTTGATGGACCACGAATGTTTGGTCGTACGATGCAATAGCGGAAACTCGTACAGATCCCACGAGCGAAAAGCCATGCTGAGGTATCGCCCACTTTCCAGAGCATCGATAGTTTATTTATTTCGTTCAATAGGACATGTGGCATCCGCCACTGTACTTTGAACAATACAATTTCTGGCTCCCGCGTCGGATCGCCAATTAAACAATTATTGTCATTGCGCGAGCGTATTAAAATCAATTCATGACGAGCGTTAATCACTACCCGTCTGTAATCTTCACAAAATCCCAATAGCATGTTAAGTGGAACGCAAAAATTAATGTAATTAATGTATTAATGTATTAATGTTTGGAGAATTCCATGGGTCCCAGCCAGCATTCCTCGCGATTACACTTTTCTCAGATGACATGGTTACATAGTTCTTGAGCGTGCTGGTTATACCGACGTTTCTGTTGCGATCAATCTCCACACCGTCGAGTTCATATCGAATCTCATCGAACATGAACGCAACGCAATTATTTCCCAATGCCACGTCAGACCCCGCAACTTGTTTGTTTATCGTCAATTTTCCCTCGATGTATAGAAAACTTTCATGTGGTAACGTGTATAAATCTTGCTGTTGTATTGTGGGTATTCTTATCTCATCGCTGTATCCAAACGTTGTATTAGCGAACGGATTATACGTGTGATACTCGACTTGCGATGTGATCGTCGAAGATTGGCTCATCCTCAATGTTGAGAATGTTAGTCATTTTTAGATATTTCGCACCGCGAAATTTCTAACCAATCCACCTTAATTTATATACTCCGGAAGCTAGTCCTACAGGTAGTGAACGTAATGACCACACACTCGAAGCAGAACAGGTTTCGATATAAATTGTAACTAATCGGTGCTTAAATTAAGAATATTGGAGGGACTTGACAGCAGAATGAACATCTTTGTTACTGAGCGATTCGCGGTCTTGCACGCATATAAATAGACATTCGATCCTATCCCCTCTATCTAGTAGAAAAATGAGATTCGTACGACAACCGTTAACGATACGCGTTATAAATTGTGACGATAAATTACGAACAATGAAGGATAACGCCGAAAAACGTAATGGTGTGATGTTACCGAGTACTATACGTGCGATCGTTTGCGGCCCCTCGAATTGCGGTAAAACCAACGTTCTCATAAGTTTGTTGGAAAGTCCGCATGGCGTACGTTTTGAGAACGTATACGTATATTCGAAATCGTTGCAACAGCCAAAATATCTATATTTGGAAAATTTGTTGTCGTCGATCGATGAAATCGGCTACTTCACGTTCTCCAATAACAGTGACGTCGTTCCACCAACGAAGCACATCCAAACTCAATTTTCGTCTTCGATGATATAGCATATGCGATAAGCAAGATGCTGTGAGAGAATATTTCTCAATGGGTAGACACTCGCACGTCGACTGTTTTTATCTCTGTCAATCATAYGYGAGAATAYCTAAACATCTTATACGAGACAACGCGAATCTGTTAATCCTGTTCAAGCAGGATGGTACCAACCTGAAGCATGTGTACAATGATCATGTGAATACCGACATGTCATACGAGAATTTTAGTGAATTATGTCGCAATTGTTGGCAGCAAAAGTATGGATTCCTGGTGATAAATAAGGACAGTGTGCTTACTAACGGACGATAAGGATTTAACGAGTTCACGATGCCGCGGAACGGTCGTTATCGATACACCGACGTTGGAAGAACGTCCCAACATGGCTGAGAACAAAGATATATGCAAACGTGAGAAGATTGTGAGGGAGATTGAAAAAACGGCCGAGTCGATCCGTTAAAAAACATCGCGCTTTGAAGACCGGCAAAATCGAAGAAGATATCGCGACCAAGRATCATTTTAAACCGATCATCGAGCCGCTGCAAAAGATTGTTGACAATTCTAGCGTGCATATGATAAAAGACGAGCCGCGTGACGATGATATCAAAACGTCGTTTATCCAGAAGGACGTGAAACGGAGCAAGATGAAGAGAAAACGAGAAGACATCACGGCCATGCGTTAAACGAATTATGTAAATTGATGCGACTTACGCCAAACGATGTGATAGATTCACCAGCGATAATATCCACACCGTGTACGACGATCGAAGTTGCAAAACCGATAAAGGACGAAGATGTATTCGAAACCACAAACGATTCGTTCACGACGTCTGTTCAACATCAGATACAAACGTCGGAGGGTCGAAAAGCGTTGTCGCAACACTTGGGTCCGCTGGGTCAAGAGTACATCGGAGATTTCCTCAGCGGTGGTGGCGGTAGAAAGAATAAAACTGTAGATACTGTGTACGGCGTTCGTCTCGACAAAGATGGAATAATGATGCTTGGTAGTAAAAAGTTTGACGTTGACAGTAGCGATCACATAATTATTGACGGTGTGCGATATGCTGGCACACCAGGTCTTTACGAACTTATTTTCAAAAGAGTTCCCGACTATGACGAGTATACGGAAGACGATAAACGAAAATACAAAAGCATATTCTTGACTACAAACGCGCATAGACGCAATTACACCGAGCACAGTCATTTACGGAGTAACAGGAGATACAAGTATAGATATGTAATTGCACCGTTATTAAAAGACGAAACGACGATTGGAAAAGGATTACCGCATGCTATGACATTAAATGATAACSCGATCGATTACGTGCACTGGGACGATCCCAATGAACTAGTGGATCGCATGCGATTGCTCGAAGCTTCGCGTCAAGCTGGTCACAACGCGCATGATAACAAGATGCTATCAATCATCGAGGAACTTCGTGAGGTTGGTATTATTATAAATTAACTCACATATCGTTGAACGAACCAGTTGATCGGTACCCATATCGAAAAAATCCCAATCAGCAAATTTGGACTATCCGAACAGAGAAACGACGATGATTCGTATCATCGTTGGAACGGTATAATGAGAAATTACGTGTATGAAAATGCTCTGTGTCGCGTCGYTACGGACTTCGATGCGAGATTGTGCAAGATTTGACGTGTAGCTCTACCAGTAGATGATGATGATGTCGCCAACAAACGATTCGTGCAACAGAGCATGCAAATTTTGAAAGATCGACAAAATRAAATTGAAAACAAGTTAAACTCGCTTCAAAGTAATGCAACCATTTCGCTAAACTACGTGCAACAAAGCCTGCAAACTTTCAAAGATCAATTGAATCTAATCGATATGAAGATGATCACGCTCCAAAATAGCATGCAATTAAAGATGACCCATCACCCTGAATAGATAAGGTGGTGCGCTGAATCTCTCAATCATTTTGCGTGTCATACACTGCGAACGAATATGTCTAAAAAAGAAAAAAAAAACGGTGATTGGTGGAGGAGTTGCTCCAGCGAGAAGAATTTTTTTTCACGAAAAAAACGCTCTGTGTCGCTACAAACTTCATTGCGAGATTGTGCAAGATTCGTCATCTAGCGCAGCTTAAAGCTGATACCGTCGGCGCCGTTAACAAACTATACGTGGAACAGCGCATTAAAACCTTGACGAATCAATAGAAAAGAATCAGACGAGAGGTTGACTTCGTTCGAGAAGGACGTGTGAGCGTTGCAAAACTATAATAAACGAGTTTCAGGGTGCGATTATGAAAGCCGAGTTAGAAACAACGACGAATAACAATGAGTGGCAATGAACGACGAAAAGACGGTTACGAACGCCTAACGAATAATTTCGAACAATTCTTGAATCAACAACGGACAGTTCGGGAACGGCTATCAAATAGCTACCAAACAGGTCAAGATCGCTATCGAACGACTCAGGAACGGTTGTCGAATAGCTATCGAACGGCTGCTGATCGAGTTAGGAATAGCTACGAATGACTATCCAATCGATCGATACCGGAAGACAAAGAACGGCTATTGAAAGATGATAGAAAAAAATGATAAGCAAACGATTAAAAACGACAAAAAAAAATGACAGCAAAGAACGGCAATACAAAATAACATAAAACGATAAAAAACGACAATATGAATGACAAAAACGACATAAACGTACAACAAATAACGTTTTAAAATCAAATAAATCGTAGTGTAATTTCATCATGCGCGTATTATGCGTCAGCCAATCGATAACTGTGCACGAAACATGGGATTCGATGGAAATGTCGCCAGTGCCGATAGGCGGCGACTCGTCGAGGAGTTGCACGCTCTAGCGAGAAGAAATTTTCCACGAAGACGTGTCATAGTTCGAGGATACGACGACCTATGGCAGGCTGATATCGTTGAAATGTACTCACGTTTCAACAAAAGTTACCATTACATTCTCACCGTCATTGACGTGCTGAGCAAGTATGCGTGGGCTGTACCGCTCAGGAGTAAAAGTGGAAGCGAAACGGTATCGCCGAGATAATTCGAAAGAGTGGTAGACATCCGAAAAACTTACAAACCGATATGGGAAAGGAGTTTTACAACGCTGACGTGCAACGACTCGTAAAGAAACATGGTATCAATCATTATTCGACGTATTCGGTGTTGAAGGCATCGGTCGTCGAGCGATTCAATCGCACACTGAAAAACGACATGTGGAAGATGTTTGTGGAAGATGCCACTCAACGGCAGTTACAAATGTTCTATTTGTTACCGCGTCTCGTGTCGAATTACAACGCTCGAAAGCATCGAACAATCGGTATGCGACCCGTTGACCCCCGCGGTAGCCGAAAGACCCTTGGCTACGGTGTATAACCATGTAAAAATCGCAGGTCCRGCGAAATTCAAAGTGGGTGACTCGGTACGCGTGAGCAAGTACAAGACRATCTTTGAAAAGGGTTACACGCTAAATTGGACCACCGAAGTGTTTAAGATTGTTAAAGTACAGCATACCAATCCCGTAACTTATCTATTCGAGAACTATCGCGGTAAATCTATAGCTGGAGCRTTCTACGAATACGAGTTGCATCACGCGACTATCCGTATGTATTTCTCATGGAAAAAGTATTACGCAGAAAGGGAAACGAGGTTTACGTAAAGTGGCTGGGATTCGATGGATCGCACAATTCATGGATACATAAGGACAATGCAATTTGATGTATTCAAATTTTTTTTTAAATGTAAAAAAACGTATAAAAAATACATATATATACAATGTATACAATGTATAACATGCAAATATATAAACTTTACAACATTTTATGATATCTTTATTATCCTTCCATTACATTTTTTTAAATGCATATAAAAATTATGAAACGCAAAATTATAAAAGTACAAAGAATTTACAAAATATACATGAAACGCAAAAATATAAAAAAAAACAAAATATGTGTATAACGTAAAATACATGAAAATGCAAAACTATAAAAATATGTAAAATTAAAAATACGTGAAAACGTAAAATATGTGTATAAAATATAAAGGACATAAAAAGCATTATGAGGGTATCCGTCTCCACGGTAGCGTTTCAGTCGAATCGGGCACGATATACCGTTTGTCGTCGTATGGATTCGTCGATTCAGAGCGATCTTCGTCTCGGACACTGTATATACCTCATGTAATTTCGATCTTATACACGATTGCTTTCGTGTCATTTCAATTTCATCAAACAAACACTGCGTGTAACCGCCAAACGTTATAGTTCGCGTTACAACGTTACTCTTGATACCTTTGACTTTTTTGTATCCTTCTTACCATCGACGCGTAAAGCGTACATCTTTGCTCTGAGTCCGACGAATTCAGTCATTATCACGCCATTGTTTTCATCTTTCATCAGCCCTGGTACTTTTTTGTTAGCAAGAAGCATACCATACACGTTGTCAGCCGGATAATCGCTCGTGACGAATCTACTAATATCGCGTTTCATAACATCGTATACGTCGTCGCACTCGATGTAGTATATGACTGTCATTATCGGTATACATAATTTTGCATTCGTCGCGACATCGGTAGCATATTCGTAATGAAATTCGTACAAGCAAATTTTTGATATATCAAGTATAGACATACCCACGTAAATCGGCTTGTTAAATTTCACCTCGAGCTTTCGTAATTCAATGGCTATCAAATTTTCTGAAAAAATGCTACGACTGTGGAAATTCAGTTTCGCAATCATTGTCTCCGCACCGTACCGTCTTTCCCATTTCGTTAATAATTTAACTTCAACATGATTTCGAACGTTTTCCATTGTTTTGCCAAATACCGCGTTGTTCATAAGTTTATATAAATTTTTCTCGAATTCGTTTTTAGCGTGAGTTCTAAATTGTGTGTTGAGTTCAATGTATTTGCGGAGCCATGTAGATTGAGCGAATTGTAATATGCGATGTATCGTTATGACGCGAAGACCGTGACGCATGCACTGCTGCAAATTTCGATAATGTATGACATAACGCTTCTTATCATACAACGTGGCAAGGAGCTTGTCCTCCCGTTTGCCGGGCGGTTTATCGCGCGTTGGGCAAAACGGTAGGTCAATGTGCTCGTCGTGAAGATGTTGCGGATACTCGAGATCGACTTCGAGAATGTAACCTATGGGTGAATCCACAGTGATCGCGCTCACATCAAAGTTCGAGACATCTTCGACCCATTGAAATCCGGCGTAGGGCAGCGGTTGGCACATTGCCCATCCGTACAAATTATTAACGTCAAAATACATAAGATATGATGATGGTTTCGATGGATCGTATGTCTGCATGTACTTGTTATTAGCTCGCGCATATCTATTTGAGCATTGACTGAGACCACCGCGTATACCACGTTCGATGAACATCACCATATCGATATCGGTTAGAAGCTCAAAGTTTACACACGTATGTTCCAACATTGCATCCCACGTGAAACCTGGCAAAGTGTAATAATGCGCGGGATTGAGACCGTAACTTTCCACACATGTATCGCGAAAGTTTTCGAATACGTCAGCCAATAACAAGACATCCGTTTTTAAATATAGATCACTGTATTCACCCAAGGTTTGAACGGAGAACCGCTGCCAAATGTTAATTGCATGTGCGTAATCGCTCTCGGATACCGTATCATCGATTAACGAACTATAAAACGATTCTCGAGACGGTAGACGCGTCTCCTCCAATTTTTCGATGCAGTCAACGTATTCATATGGGAAGATGCCCTTTCGCATTAAAAGTTTGAAATCTTCGATCGCTAATTTTGAAAATATTGATCGTGTAATTTTTAACTTCTCTATATCAAGAAACGATACCAATTTATCGAGATTGGTACTTAAAAATTTATACGAATCAATGAACCGTAATTTAATATAATTTCGAAAATCTGATTTTTYAGTAGTATCTTTAACATGTTTTGTGAATGAAATTTATTTTTTTTTAGTTATCAGGAGACACGGTAGTGTCTCGGGTGTCAAGTATATCGAGCGATATCGAGAAATATACGACGCCCGAGAAGCTACCGTGTATCTTTACGCGAGCCGGCGAGATGCGAGCACCTGAGATTTTTATATCTAAAAAAACGACTGAACCGATCAAATTTTAAATAGGCTCAATCGATAGCTTGGGTACGAATTACATAATAAATGTGCTTCATTTTTTATCTGCATGCACTACGAGCGGAGATATTGCGATGCAAAGTCAGATTTTAAGTAATTTTACATTAAGAAACGTTGTCATTATTATTGTTGTCACTAACGTCGTCGTCGTCGACTTTGTACGGTTCCAATTTCTGCCGATAGTTAGGCGCTAGAGTTCGAGCTCAAACCTCTGCAAGTTTCGGGTCGCGCGTGGAGGAGATTACACATACGCGTACACATACGCGTCCACGCGCCTACGCTCCCACGCGCCCACGTTTTCACGCGCGGACAGATGGACGGATGGACGCGCCCACGCGCCCATGCGTCCACGCGCGGACGGACGGACGGATGGACGCGCTCACGCACCCACGCTCCCACGCTGCCACGTGCGGACGGACGGATGGGTGGACGCGTCCACGCTCCTGCGCTCCTACGCGCGGACGGACGGATGAACGGACGAGCCCACCCGCCCACGCGCCCTCGCTTCCACGCTGCCACGCGCGGACGGACGGACGGGTGGACGCGCCCACACGTCCACGCTCCTACGCTCCTACGCGCGGACAGACGGATGAACGGACGAGCTCACCCGCCCACGCGCCCACGCTGTCACGCACGGACGGACGGACGGGTGGACGCGCCCACGCGTCCACGCTCCTATTCGCGAACGGACGGACGAATGAACGCGCCCACGCGCGGACGGACGGACGATCGGACGGACGGACGGACGCGCCCACGCTCCCACGCGCGGACGGACGGACGCACCCTCGCTCCCATGCACGGACGAACGGACGGACGGACGAACGGACGAGCGGACGGACGGACGGACGGACGGACGGACGCACCCATCCACTCAGCCACCCACCCACTCGCGCCTCCACCCCCCCCATCCCAACCACTGCCCACCTCCACCTCCCCCGCCCACACGCTCACGTTTCTACGCAGCTACGCTCAAACGCGTTCACGCGCCCACGTTTCCACGCACCTCCGCTCACACGCGCCCGCTTGCCTACGCTTCCACGCACCCACGCTTCTACGCTCCCACGCGACCACGCGTATACACACCCACGCTCACACGCGTTAATGCGCCTACGTTCCCACGTTCCCACGCGCCCATTCGCCAACTCGCCCACGCGTTCATGCTTCCACGCGCCTACTCACCCACGCGCTCACGCGCCCACGCGCCTACTCGTCCACGCGCTCACGTTCCTACGCGCCCACGCTCACATGCGTTCACGCGTCCACGTTCTTACATGCCTCCGCTCACACGCGCCCACCTGCCTATGTTTTCACGCATCCATGCTCCTCTGCGTCCATGCGACCACGCGCCTACACTTCCACGCACACACGCGTTAATGCGCCTGCGTTCTCACGCTTCCACGCGCTCAATCGCCAACCCACCCACGCGTTCACGTTTCTACGCGCTCACGCGCCTACTCGCGCACGCGCTCCCGCTCCTACGCGCCTAAGCTCACACGCGTTCACGCTCTCACGTTCCAATGCGTCTC
>JANQDE010001095.1:6570-17047 GCA_037157785.1 Cephalotes varians | reverse complement strand
GAATAACTTAGTTTCACACACTGGTTGAATCGTGACGTCTCCGGAATCGTCGGAAGCAGGCTCAAGAATATCAACAAAAATTTCGGATTGATCTTTCGCAATTACAGAATCGTTCGATGAAAAATCGATTGATTTCGGTTTAAAGGATCCGGTAGGAGTGGATGTACGTAGAGTTGGATTACGCGGATTAGTTTTGCTTTGATTTTCTATCGCGGTTTTGTAAAGATTATCAACTTCAGCTTTATCAGATGTAGACCTCGTATTCATTCCCGTCCCCAAAAGATCGCACTTTTAATCCCGGACGAGCCCCCAAATTTTCAAGTTCTGTTACGTCTAAACCCCGAAGGTTTTGTTTATACGAGTTGGAAGGAAAGAGAAGGAGGAGGTATGGAAGGACGTAAACAGTAACTGTCTCGCAGGTATACGCACAGAGGCGCGTGCTGCGAGTCGAACGCACTTTTATGGCTCTGGAGTCAACGTCTCGAAAGGACGTATAACACCTTTTTCCACGAGCAGTGCGATCGTCGGTCCTAATTCGAGTCAAGGAATTTAATCCCTTTAACTCGGGACTGGACCACGTGCGATTTTCGAGTGTAAGGAAATAAAAGGGCGAGATCGTTTTAATTTAATTAATAAGAGCGAGAACGATCTTCGCTAACATTTAAACTTTATTATAAAACAGTCAATATAAAAATATAAGTAATTACTAAGTAACCGCGATACATTGTTAGAGTGTTAGGCACTTTTTACAATCGTATTTATGTGTGAATGTGTGAAAGAGTACGGGCAGAGCGGAGTAAGATGAAGAAATATATTTATATATACTTGTATTCATTTGTAGGCTGTCGATTACCTTTNCCAGGAACTCCTTCGGCGGCCTCGTCCGTCTCGGTGGCGACAAGTGTAGCGGCGTAAGCCTCCACTTGGTCGAAGCTGGCTCCGACAGCGACTGAGCGATAGCTGGCACAGCGGCGGATCTCCTTAGTCGTGGCGGCAGCTTGATGTTCTACTTGCTTGGTTTATTTGTAATTATCCTTCGTGTAATTATCCTAATTTGTAATTATCCTATTCAGACACCAAAAATCGGTGCTCCTGCTGTTTCGTTGGGGCTCTTTATACTCCTCTTGTCGAAATCTTAATTCCAAGAAAGAGTACTGTGCGAGCCCTCTGTTGTCAGTCTTTCCGCGAATCTTGTTTACTATTTTCCGCTCGCGAGAAAGCCCGCGGTCCGCGATGCTCGCGAGAAAGCTGCGCGCCTACAGGTGGTGAACGGAGCACTGTTGTTGTCGGACTGCCGTCCGGTAGGCGCCCTTAATTTTCGTGCGGTCCCGGAGACCGTCATAGGACCCCCTTGGTTGTTGGGAAGTCACAGTTGGAAGCGTACAGATGGCCTACTTGTTCTTCCACTCCTTGTGATGCTCTTGTCTATAGTATCCCGTGTTCGTAATCTTCTGCCAGCATATATACTGGTTTCAAACGGTCAATGGCGACAGTCACTGCTCTCCCGTTTACTCGGATTTTGAAAGTTTTATTGCTTCTGCTGATCACCTCGTACGGGCCTTCGTATGGTGATTGTCACGTTTTTGTTGGTATATCCTGCCCTACAAAAACTTCATTTGTAATTTCCATCTCCTTGAAAACGAAGGTGGTCTTCTTTCCGTGTCTCCTCAGGGTTGGTCGCAGTCCTTGCATTACTTTTCGTAATTTCTCTATTACGGACTCTAGAGTGCCTGTTGTTCGTTCCTCGAAAAATTGCCCTGGGAGCTTTATTGGCTCGCCGAAAACTAGTTCGGCGGAGGTTGCCTTTAAGTCCTCTTTCCAGGCGGCTCGTATTCCCATCATGATGATGGGCAGGACTGTCGTCCAGGCTTCCGTTTCGTGGCATCTGATCGCTGCTTTTATTTGTCGGTGTAGTCTTTCTACTAATCCGTTGGCTTCCGGATGATATGCCGTTGTTCGTAGGTGAGTCGTGCCGGTTAATTGCATTAATTGATGGAAGAGTTCGGCTTCGAATTACCTTCCCTGATCCGTGGTGATTCTTGTCGGGACTCCATACCTTGTTATCCACTCTCTAAATAATTTTAACGCGACCGTTTCTGTGGTGATATTTCTAATGGGGATTGCTTCTGGCCAACGAGAGAATCTGTCTATTATGGTCAGACAGTACTTGTATCCGCTTGACGTCGGCAGAGGTCCCACGATGTCCATGTGTATGTGCTCGAATCTCTTCGTCGGCGGTATGAAGTTGCCTGTCTGCGATTTGTTGTGTCGACCAATCTTCGATTTCTGGCATTGTAGACATGCTCGTGCCCATYTTGTGCAGTCGCTCTTAATGTTCCTCCACACGTATCTCTCCGTGATTAATTTCACAGTTGCTTTGATCCCTGGGTGTGCTAAACCGTGTAGCGTCATGAAGATCTGTTTCCTGTATTTCTGTGTTACGTATGGCCTTGGCTTTCCGGTGTCCGTATCGCATATAATTGTTTGTCGGATCCTGGAATCTGGATTTTTTTTAATTTTATTCCAAGCTGTTTGTTTTTTATGATCTCTTGGATCTCTTCGTCTTCTTCTTGGGCTTCTGCCAAGGTTTCGATGTTAACTGCAAGACTTATTTTTTCGATTCTTGATAGGGCGTCGGCTACCACGTTGTTTTTTCCTTTCACATAATGGATGTCCGTTGTGAATTGTCCTATGTATTCGAGGTGTCTAGTCTTGGAGAACTTTGCAGTTGATTTTTGTTAAATGCGTAGATTAAAGGTTTGTGGTCGGTGTACACCGCGAAATTCCTTCCTTCCAGCAAGTGTCGATAATGTTTGATGGTCACGTAGATCGCTAGCAGCTCTCGATCGTATGGGCTGTACTTCTGTTGTGCTGGTCTCAATTTCTTGCTCAGGAACGCTAGAAGTTGTGCTCTTTTTTCTCCTATTTGTTCCTTATTGTTACCGCTCCGATGGCTGTGTCCGATGCGTCGGTGGTCAAGATTAATTCTGCCTTCGGATCTGGATGTGCTAGTTCCATTGCTCTTCCTAGGCTGTCCTTGCATTTGTTGAATGCCAGCTCCTGCTTCTCTGTCCAGTCTATCTGGGCTGTCTTCTTAGTCTTGGGGCCCTTTAACATGTCGTTGAGTATTGCCTGTTCTTTGACTGCCTCTGGTATGAATCGTCTGTAGAAATTCACCATTCTCAGGAACTGCCGTAGCTGCTTAATTGTGTTTGGTTTGCGGAAGTTCTTTATTACCTCTACTCTTGCTGGTAATGGCTGCGTACCCGTGGCGGATACTTCGTATCCTAGGAATTTTATTTTATTTTTCCCTAGGGCACACTTAGCTGGATTTACTTTCATTCCATACTCCTTCAAGCGTTTGAATAGCTGTTCGAGGTGTTTTGGATGCTCCTCTTCGTTTTCAGATGCTACCAGTATATCATCGATGTACGCATAGCACTGAGTCAGGCCGTGGAGTACTTCATCTATAAAACGTTGAAACGTCTGGGCCGCGTTTCGGAGTCCGAACGGCATGTACATAAATTCGTACAAGCCGAAGGGTGTCGTGATGGCTGTTTTAGGAATATTCTCCGGATTCATCGGGATCTGGTTGTATGCCCGCACCAAATCTATCGTGGAGAATATTCGATTCCCGTGTAATGCCTGCGTGAAATCCTCAATGTGCGGCACTGGATATCTATCGGGTATCGTGCGTGCGTTGAGTTTTCGATAGTCTTCGCACGGTCGCCATGCTCCTTCTCCCTTTGGTACCATGTGGAGAGGTGATGCCTACGGACTCTCTGATGGGCGAATGATTCCTTCCCTTAATAATTGGCCGAATTCTGTCTTAGCGGCTTGATAGCGATCCGGTGCTAGTCTGCGCGGTCGGCATGCTTCCGGTTGTCCGGTTGTCGTTCTGATGTAATGCAGTGTTTGCTGTTTACACTGCGCTCTTGTTCCGTTTGGAGTCGTGATTTCTGGAAACTGTGCTAATATTTTATGATAGGGCGTCTGTTCCGTTATTGTTTTTACGGACTGCCCGTGATGTGTTGCGGTAGTTCCTTGTACTGTTAATCCTGTCTCGCCGTCAATTAATTTTTTTCTTTTCATATCGGGGAGAAGATGATAGTGCGCCAGAAAATCGGCTCCAATGATTGGCTGCAACACATCGGCTATTATGAAGCGCCATGGAAACTCTCATCTCAGGCCTAAGTTTGGCTGTAGCGTTACTGTTCCATATGTCGATATGACTGAACCATTTGCTGCATACAATTGGTATCTTTCCATCTTTCCTTCGTATATACGATGTTTCTGTGGCGGGTACACGTTGACGTCAGATCCTGTGTCTATCAGGTATCTGATGCCAGATGTCCGATCCGTGACGTAAAGGCGGCTGAGCTTCGGGCTGTTATCACCTGCCGCCGCGAGTGATGGCCCTACTCGTTTTCCTTTTTATTAAATGTGCAGGGTTGTGTGCACTTTTCTGCTTTCTGTCCGAAGCGTTGATGGTAGAAACATACACCGTTTCTTTTTGGCGTCCTGCTTCTGTACCTTCGCTGACTCCTTGAACGACTTCGTGCCCTGTTGCGTGATCTTTCCTGGCTCCACTCTCTTGTTAATTTGGTCATCTGCACCGTTAGTGCTGCGATCTGCTTTGTCAACATCATAATCTGCGTTTCGGTTGTCGTCTGTGACGTGCTCAGCTGCTGTTGCGTTGCACTTAGCGAGGTGGTTGCTACCACCGCCTTAGCTCCGATCTCGTAGATCCGGTCAGCTTGATCCGCCAGGTCATCCAGACGGTCGTCTGTCCTGGTTGCCAAGATCGCCTGTATTTGCGCTGGCAGGCGGCCTAGCCACAACGTTCTTATTAGTTCGTTTGGTACAGTTGATCCTGCTAATGTACTCAGGTGTCGCAGAAATTGTGACGGCTTCCGGTCTCCTAGCTCTTCTCGTTCCAGAAGTTGTCGGATCCTCTGCTCCTGCGAGTCTGTTAAGCGCTGGATTAATATTCGCTTGAGTGTTTTATATTTGTCCGTCGTCGGGGGGCGTGTGATTACGTCCTTGATTTCCCTTGCCTGCTTCGGCTCGATTTTTGACAAGACGTGTGCGTATTTTGCCTCATCGTCTGTAATACCGCAGAGGGTGAACTGCCCTTCGAGTTGCATAAACCACAGCTCTGGCTCCTCCGGCCAGAATGGTGGTGGCGCGATTTTGGAGACGTGTGTATCCTCGTCGTCGATTATTACTGCTTCTCTTTTAGGCATCTTGCTGCTCTGTATCAGTTGCCTCCGTCGGGGTCACCAAATATGTGGGCTCTTTTTCGCTTATGTCTTTGGATACACTGCGGCGCACCGTGCTTACTCATAGACATAAGCGAAAAAGAGCCCACATATTTCCGTCGGGGTCACCAATATGTGGGCTTTTTTCGCTTATGTCTATGGGTAAGCAAGGTGCGCCGCAGTGTGTCCAAAGACAACTGATGTACTTGAGACTTTCTCGTATCTAAATATAATTTATTCTGCACAGTATATACAATATTTACAAGTGTTAGCACAGTGTACGATACTTCGCCTCCTTATGGGAGTGCGAGTGTGTGTGTCTTATAGTGGCTCTGGTAAGGGCCATTTGTCTTGTTACGCCCTACAGGCGCTCACGCCACTCTATCGTCGGCTGGGTGGTGGTCCGATGCCGAGGGCTCCAATGCCTCAGAGCCGGTGGTGTTCCGGGTGGCGTATAGGACCTTTCCGGGCTGCCCGTCTGCGTCAGCCGCTCCGCCGTGGTCGGCGCATCCGCTTGCATCGAGCGGGACTCCTTGGGAGTCGGCAGCTCGGCCTGCTCGTCAGCGGAGGACTCCCAGTCCTCGGTGCTCTGCGTGCTTCGCTCGGCGGTAGAGTAGTGGTACTGCACACCTCGGTATACCCTCGCCGGTCGCCGTGAGAGTGACTCTCGCAATTGAGATAGCAGTGTCGGAGGCTTCCAGAAGGGCGAGGTCGGTCGCCGGACTCGGATATCCCAAGTAGYCAGGAACTCCTTCGGCGGCCTCGTCCGTCTCGGTGGCGACAGGTGTAGCGGCGTAAGCCTCCACTTGGTCGAAGCTGGCTCCGACAGCGACTGAGCGGTAGCGGCGGATCTCCTTGGTCGTGGCGGCAGCTTGATGCTCTACTTGCTTGGTTTATCTGTAATTATCCTTCGGATTCAGACACCAAAAATCGGTGCTCCTGCTGTTTCGTTGGGGCTCTTTATACTCCTCTTGTCGAAATCTTAATTCCGAGAAAGAGTACTGTGCGAGCCCTCTGTTGTCAGTCCTTCCGCGAATCTTGTTTACTATTTTCCGCTCGCGAGAAAGCYCGCGGTCCGCGGTGCTCGCGAGAAAGCTGCGCGCMTACARGTGGTGAACGGAGCACTGTTGTTGTCGGGCTGCCGTCCGGTAGGCGCCCTCAATTTTCGTGCGGTCCCGGAGACCGCCACAGCTTATGAGTCATGTTTTCTTCAGCGAAAACCGTATGTAATCTTTCTTCAAAAGTTTCTACGTTTTCCGTCGAACAAATAGAATTACGATTACTCTGCACTGATTCATCCGAAACGCAGTTACTCGATCCAACGTTTACAGAAGAAAAATCATCTGGATCGATAATGCTATTAGCATGCTCATTTAAGCAATAAACAGGAGAAGAAGGAGCTTCTCCAATATTAGCAAATGACTGATCTGTTGTATGATCAGGTGCTGCCGATTGTGTCAAATAATCTTCGCGAGCTCTTTCAAACAATCTTCTCCTGCGAACCTTGTGATCTAAACTACAATCACTCAAAGGTTTCCTAGAACGTAAAGTTCTAAGCTTATTAATATACATTTTGTCGTGCGAGGTTCGAGAAGAAATACGCAAAATACAATAACGAATTTCAATAATAAAAAGCCAAAAGGAACCGACAAAGTAACCAATGATTACTAACGAAGTAAGCAAGCAATGTAGATAGTATGATATTAAACAACCAAGATATGCAGTTGTTCTCGAGTCAAGAAAACCCTTACACTCCGTTTTCTGTTCAAGAGTTTTCAGTGACGTGCTGCACAACCGTTGCAGATTCTCCAGCTCACCAAACCTATAATACATAAACATTAATTGATCAATGCATTGTAACGTATTATGATGCATGCTTACATAACAATTAAGATACATTTTGACCATTATTTGCAACAAAAANTTTTGGAGACGTGTGTATCCTCGTCGTCGATTATTACTGCTTCTCTTTTAGGCATCTTGCTGCTCTGTATCAGTTGCCTCCGTCGGGGTCACCAAATATGTGGGCTCTTTTTCGCTTATGTCTTTGGATACACTGCGGCGCACCGTGCTTACTCATAGACATAAGCGAAAAAGAGCCCACATATTTCCGTCGGGGTCACCAATATGTGGGCTTTTTTCGCTTATGTCTATGGGTAAGCAAGGTGCGCCGCAGTGTGTCCAAAGACAACTGATGTACTTGAGACTTTCTCGTATCTAAATATAATTTATTCTGCACAGTATATACAATATTTACAAGTGTTAGCACAGTGTACGATACTTCGCCTCCTTATGGGAGTGCGAGTGTGTGTGTCTTATAGTGGCTCTGGTAAGGGCCATTTGTCTTGTTACGCCCTACAGGCGCTCACGCCACTCTATCGTCGGCTGGGTGGTGGTCCGATGCCGAGGGCTCCAATGCCTCAGAGCCGGTGGTGTTCCGGGTGGCGTATAGGACCTTTCCGGGCTGCCCGTCTGCGTCAGCCGCTCCGCCGTGGTCGGCGCATCCGCTTGCATCGAGCGGGACTCCTTGGGAGTCGGCAGCTCGGCCTGCTCGTCAGCGGAGGACTCCCAGTCCTCGGTGCTCTGCGTGCTTCGCTCGGCGGTAGAGTAGTGGTACTGCACACCTCGGTATACCCTCGCCGGTCGCCGTGAGAGTGACTCTCGCAATTGAGATAGCAGTGTCGGAGGCTTCCAGAAGGGCGAGGTCGGTCGCCGGACTCGGATATCCCAAGTAGYCAGGAACTCCTTCGGCGGCCTCGTCCGTCTCGGTGGCGACAGGTGTAGCGGCGTAAGCCTCCACTTGGTCGAAGCTGGCTCCGACAGCGACTGAGCGGTAGCGGCGGATCTCCTTGGTCGTGGCGGCAGCTTGATGCTCTACTTGCTTGGTTTATCTGTAATTATCCTTCGGATTCAGACACCAAAAATCGGTGCTCCTGCTGTTTCGTTGGGGCTCTTTATACTCCTCTTGTCGAAATCTTAATTCCGAGAAAGAGTACTGTGCGAGCCCTCTGTTGTCAGTCCTTCCGCGAATCTTGTTTACTATTTTCCGCTCGCGAGAAAGCYCGCGGTCCGCGGTGCTCGCGAGAAAGCTGCGCGCMTACARGTGGTGAACGGAGCACTGTTGTTGTCGGGCTGCCGTCCGGTAGGCGCCCTCAATTTTCGTGCGGTCCCGGAGACCGCCACAGCTTATGAGTCATGTTTTCTTCAGCGAAAACCGTATGTAATCTTTCTTCAAAAGTTTCTACGTTTTCCGTCGAACAAATAGAATTACGATTACTCTGCACTGATTCATCCGAAACGCAGTTACTCGATCCAACGTTTACAGAAGAAAAATCATCTGGATCGATAATGCTATTAGCATGCTCATTTAAGCAATAAACAGGAGAAGAAGGAGCTTCTCCAATATTAGCAAATGACTGATCTGTTGTATGATCAGGTGCTGCCGATTGTGTCAAATAATCTTCGCGAGCTCTTTCAAACAATCTTCTCCTGCGARCCTTGTGATCTAAACTACAATCACTCAAAGGTTTCYTAGAACGTAAAGTTCTAAGCTTATTAATATACATTTTGTCGTGCGAGGTTCGAGAAGAAATACGCAAAATACAATAACGAATTTCAATAATAAAAAGCCAAAAGGAACCRACAAAGYAACCAATGATTACTAACRAAGTAAGMAAGCAATGTAGATAGTAYGATATTAAACAACCAAGATATGCARTTGTTCTCGAGTCAARAAAACCCTTACACTCCGTTTTCTGTTCAAGAGTTTTCAGTGACGTGCTGCACAACCGTTGCAGATTCTCCAGCTCACCAAACCTATAATACATAAACATTAATTGATCAATGCATTGTAACGTATTATGATGCATGCTTACATAACAATTAAGATACATTTTGACCATTATTTGCAACAAAAATACAACTGCTAATTGCCTTATAATAATAACTGTTACCAGTTATTGAATTACGTTAAATGAAATGCACCATGAATGGTGCACAGGCAGGCAYGGCAATAAGATTAAGTGAATAAAAACGGCCAAGTAAGATACTTTAGTAATAATTTTTAAAACATGCGCACAAAATTTCAGATCTCTAGACACATTAACATTGAGATGGCACATTTATATTAACATCCTCATGACAAGCATCCGGTGAAACTATATGATAATCGTATGACACCTTTGCCATTTCAATGCTATTGTTTCTAGAGATCTGACATTTTTGTTAAAGATAATTTCTTGAGCTCTCGTGCACACATCATAATTAATAACTTTTCTATGGTATGACTGTCATGGTTAATTACCGACAGCACCGATTACGCCTTACTTCCTTTCTTTTAGGCATGCTGCTACCGCAGTATAGGGAGCGCTCTATCGATACGCGTCGAGTTTTGTGCTTCCGGTTTCCTTTTTTTGAATCGCCTAGTCTGTTAGTCAGTAACGCTCGTTCAGCACGTTAATATTTCTGTACCAAAGATATATCAGTGTAACAAGTTCTTTGTGTATCAGATTGGGTCTAAATAAAACTCTGCTAGTGGCCAGAACACCACGGAATTTCTTTCCTACCCAATAATTTTGTACAGAGGTTCTAAATAACATTTAAAAACAAACTATTATCTCAGTTTTTATTCAATGGCTTTGTTCTAAACTTTCGTTGTAAACTTGGACACGGATTTTCAGTTTGCGACTGAGATTTCTCACAAGGATTGGTAAGGAGAATCTCTTGGTMAYAGTAACTTATATTACTGTATTTTACTGAATTTGTAGGTGTAGATATGTACAATTATGTAGCCATTTGCCTTAGCATTTAATAACAATTTTCACTTTTAAGTCTGTGCTTATATATGTAAGTCTGTCTCACTTGTAAGACTTAAAAGTGAAAATTGTCATTTATTCTTAAGGTAACAGATTAAGTAATTACACTTTTCCACACTTAAAAATTCAGAGTAGAATATAYTGATATAGGTCACTGTGGATAAGGGAACCTCTGTACCAATCTTTTTATAAAATTACATGCGAAAACTGAAAATACGTGTCCAAGTATACAGGTGAAAATAAACCAACTAAAGAGATTTTACCCAAATAATCTGTTCGTCTTCGTGGATCTGCTGCGCAGCTTCGATCGGTTTCTGCAGCTACGAGGCGACGAGGATCGAAGATGTACGTCTTCTCCAGGAATCGGCTCGAAACTTTCAAATATCCGGATCTAAGAAAAAA
>JANQDE010000110.1:404792-449337 GCA_037157785.1 Cephalotes varians | reverse complement strand
TCTTATGACATCTTAAGACAATACTTAAGACGGTTTTAAATATAAGAATCAACAATAATTATATATGAATATAGGTCCAAAACCGGATTTCCTATAGACGTCCAAATATCAGTCATTAATGGATGTCCGAAATTGGATATACGATGGACGTCCATTTCATGTCCATGGACGTGCGGACATAAAATGGACACAAAATGAATGTCCATAGGACGTCCTGTGCTATCTGGGTATATATCATGTGAGTGAGATTATATTGCATGTTAATTAAGTACATTTGGAATATCGTGCTGAGAGAATTTTACTTTAATTGTAGTTAGCGAATCAACTGGACAAATTGATAAAGAAATTGTTATTGAACATCACTGAGAAGGATCAATTTATGAATAAAAAAACGAATCAAATATCAGATGTGTCAAGTGTTGTACTTTCCAAATTGCTTTACATAATCAGACACGTTGCCATCAAACAATTAGTTCACCTGGACGTGTCTATTTATAGGAACTGAAGCGTAGAAACATGGTACGAGAGATGCAAAATAAAAAAAAGAAAGGAATACCGAAAGGCGCGTTTCCGACCAGATCTTAAAACTAAATTCGGCGAACGCATCGACTTTGTCAAATATGCGACGAGTATCTCTCGAAATAAGGAACATTCGATACTCAGTGAGGACAACGGGGAAGAAGCCTTAGAAGATGCATTGGACGACGTCGAGGCGGAGTTCCTGGACAATGCACTCGAGCATGAAATTGTCACTGGAGATGGGTTACTTGTAAAATTTGTATATGTATTCGGATATTGAAAATTGCAAGAATGATATTCAATTATTAGATACCTTCCTTCACGCGTATCATTTCTCTCATTATTAGATTCGATAATACATGTTCTATGCACGTTCACATCCTCATCTCAAAGTCTATAAAAATAAATATTAACATAATACTACATCGCAATTCCTCCATCGCAATTTTTTGCTTTTTTTGCGAGGAAGTAAGACAAAAGTTTGAAAAAAATTAATAACTTTTAAAATATTTTTTTTAATGTTATGAAATATGTAATGTCATGTAATTATCAATATTAATCGAATGTTTTTAAAATGTTTTTAAAACGTTTTTAATCTAAGATTTCAATTTTAAATGTAAGATTGATGTACAAAAAGCCAATTACCTGCCATATATGTGTTTCGACCATGGTTCCACTTGATTGGGGAATCTAGTGGCAAGATCACTTAATTCGATCAACATATTTGATCGAATCCCTGGATATGGCGACTTCTCCAATATAGTGATCAACAGTTGCAAAAATTGTTCGCAAAATTCGGAGCTGACTGTCATCATTTTACTGAGTGCGAGTGAACTTGCAGCTTATAGTTTTCATTGTTATACTTGTCGGGATATTGACATACATCCAATACCAATGGACTATAAATAATTGCACATATTAATTTCGGTATCTAATAATTGAATATCATTCTTGCAATTTTCAATATCCGAATACGTACACAAATTTTACAAGCAAGCCATGGCTCCATTGGTGTATCATTATCAGATTCGATACATACAAACGCATATTCTGCGCACGTTCACATCCTCATCTCGAAGTCCATAAAAATAAATATTGACATAATACTACATCGCAATTCCTCTCCTTCCTCCTTTAATGTTATGAAATATTATGTAATTATCAATATTAATCGAATGTTTTTAAAATGTTTTTAAAATGTTAAAATGTTTTTAATCTAAGATTTCAATTTTAAATGTAAGATTGATGTACAAAAAACCAATTACCATAGATGTGTTTCGACCATGGTCCACTTGATTGGAACCGTATCATTTCCCTCTTTAAAAAAAATATTTTAAAAGTTATTAATTTTTTTCAAACTTTTGTCTTACTTCCTCACAAAAAGAGCAAAAAATTGCGATGAGGAATTGCGATGTAGTATTATGTCAATATTTATTTTTATAGACTTCGAGATGAGGATGTAAACGTGCGTAGAACATGCGCTTGTATGTTATCGAATTTGATAATGAGGGAAATGATACGCGTGAAGAGAGGTATCTAATAATTGAATATCATTCTTGCAATTCTCAATATCCGAATACATACACAAATTTTACAAGTAACCCATCTCCAGTGCACAATTTTGTGTTCGAGTGCATTGTCCAGAAACTCCGCCTCGACGTCGTCCAATGCATCTTCTAAGGCTTCTTCCCCGTTGTTCACTGAATATCGAATGTTCCTTATTTCGAGAGACTCGTCGCATATTTGACAAAATCGATGTGTTCGCCGAATTTAGTTTTAAAATCTGGCGTCGGAAACGCGTCTTTCAGTATTTGTTTCTTTTTCTAACTCTGCATTTCTCGTACAGGTTTCGGAAGTAGCTCTTTGCGTCATCGATGAAGGTGAAGAGATACGCCGGGACACGAAAGAATTCTGCAGTCAACTTGCTCAAAAAGGCAACGCTCTATGCAATATAGTGCTTGATATATTATCACGTGATATATACACATTTAGCGGATCCTCAATTAAATCTCGAGGAGAAACATTTCCAGGAAACTATTAGGTAAGTATTGTGCTTAAGTATGTCCAGCAGCAAGAAATATGAACGTTTCATAGATATTATAATTTGCAGATACATTCTCAGCCTAATGTAAAAGGAGAAGCAAATCAATACTATAATCGATAAGATTTGCGCTAGATTTAAATTAGCCACTACAGAAAGACAGTGGCGTGATTTCTCCTACTGTCTTTCGCTCTTGCAATTTAGCGGAAAGAGTGAGTAAAATAATTTAAATAACAACATAATTTATCAAAAGAGAATAATCCTGTTTTTTTTTTTTTTCTTTTTTTGAGGTATACGATATCTCATCGAAAGTTTACTACTATTGAAGGAAAAAATTCATTATAAATCATTATTAATGACCTTATAAAATATAATCGATCAAATAAAGAAAAAGGCAGATACGACAGCTGTTTGTATAAAATTGGAAGAGAAAATACAGGAACTTGTAAAAGTTAAAGAAAAGATAACAGACAAACAGAGAGAGAGAGAGAGAGAGAGAGAGAGAGAGAGAGAGAGAGAGAGAGAGAGAGAGAGAGAGAGAGGGAGGGAGAGAGAGCGAGAGAAAGAGAGAGAATAGAAGAATGATATATTTTAGATAATAAATCATGTAAATATAATTGCAAGTAGACACTTTATATATATGTAGAGTATCCCATTTTAATCAACACTTGAATTTCTTTGAAATGATGTGATATTGAAATTTTTTGTATTAGATTATATCGAAAGAACATTTGGTAAAAATATTCATAGCTCTCAGTTTTTCTACTATTTGTAATTATATATAATTTTGTTATAAACACTATGAGAATTAATTGGATTGACAATGTAAATAGTGTTGTTATTTAAACATTTCCTTATTTGCAAAAATATAAGTGATAGAATAATAAGTAATTTATTTTACTTTTTTATAGACAAAAGGAGAGAACATGCAAAGGAAGATACAAAGACGACATTTAATAATATCAAAACACCGTCCGCAGAAGAAACTAAAATTAAGAAATCACTGGAAACTCCAATGAGAAGTTCAGTTCGATTACGTAAATAATTGCAAAATTAAATTGTTAAGTTAATAAGTTAATAAACAAATATAATTTTTATGTAAATTAATTGTTCTATATAGTAACAGTAGTAACGTTACTATTTAGTAATGTTCACAAAGTTAATATTGAACTTCATACGCAATAAATAAAATGTGTGCATTTGATCTTTTATACTATTTTAAAATGTAAATTAAAAATAAAAAATTAATGCAAATTGATTTTACCTAGTTGATGTTACCTAGTATATTCTTACAGATGATGTTCTTACAAATAACACATATATAATTTCTATATTTATCATTTTATAAAAATAAAAAATATAATAGTATAATATATAATAGTATAAATAAATATAATAAATAATAGTATAAAATATAATAGTATAATATAATAGTATGATATAAGCATAGTATATAATAATAAGAAAACAATAGAACAAATTAAATATAAGTTTAAATATAAGTATTAAAGAGTGTTAGGAGGCCGAAGGTATCATTAAGTAATAACAAATATTAAGTAATAATAGGATGAAATAACGCAATAAAGAAGATTAAGTAACGCGATCTAGATAAATAAATGTTTAGCCTCGTAATATTATTAAAATATACTCAAATGACAATAGCGATTAGCAATTGCGCGACCTGATTGCACGGCCGGTTCAGGGAATACCGACCGAAGCAACCTAGAAGAAAAAGGCGCTTTAGAAACGCTGACTCGATCCTTGCTGAAATCAAGAAACGATCGGGATAAAAACCGAAAGGAAAAAGGCAGAAGCGGGTCAGTTTGGTCTGACAGCTAAAACGCTGTCATTCGATTAATATATTCTACTGGTGCGGCCAGACTATGCGCGATTCGTGGTTATTCGCGTCCTTTGATTTCGTCAAAAAAATCGCTCCGCTAACGAATTTACACGAATATTGAACGACCAGTGCAAATTCGACAAATATTTGCATTGTTTGCAAATCTTATATGAATAGAAAATTACGAGTTTTGAACTGTCATGAACCGCGAATCGCGCATAGTCTGGCCGCACCATATGAAATAACTACGCTGTAAGAAATTGTGACAAATAAACGTTTATTATTAAAAGAAAAAGTGCTTTTGAGAGTATTCCTCCGCGGAAGACAAATCCTGTGCCGAAGCGGTACAACAAGAGACAAAGAATTTAAACGTTAATTTTATAAAATAGTTATTAATCATATTTATTAGCTATCAGCCATATACACGGTGGACCATTTTAATCGATCCATCTCAAGGTAAGTCACCTACAGAAACTTATTTACTCTGTAAACTCAAATTATTCTTAAATTGACCTTGACAAGATCACAGCAGTGAACTACGCTATACCATCTCGAACGTAAAATTTCCCGTTCTTTCCGAATCCGGTGTCAAAAATAGGGGTTTCTATTCAAAAAAATTAATTTGACCTTCAAATGACCTTGAAAATCTACCTGAAGGTCAAGGTTAATAGTACAGGTGGATGGCTCCCATTGTCCTCGACAATTTTTGTCCGAATCATGTTTCTGTTAAAATGGCCCACCGTGTATAATCTATCAAGAGTAATTATAAAGAATAACTATAAAGCTCCAATTAACTTATTAATTCTCGATAATTAACTCAACCAGCAAAATTGCTTGCACAATTTTTATCTATACAATCCATTGTTACTGATTTTTATTTCTGAGTATCAAACAAAAAATAAATGTATTTATATTAACAAAATTATATAGACATTGATAAGTTAATCGCTGATTAAATCAATCAGCGAGGAGATTAAGCCCGTGGTAAAAATTTTTTTATATATAATAATTTATTCTCATCTTTTCAAACTTTACTTTTTATAAAAAAACAATGCTAAAATTTTTTTATTTTTTCTTATCATTATTTATCCTGTATATAAATAATAAACGAATATTATTTGTGAAAAGAAAAATATATGTGGATATATTGTAAGATGGTGGTTAATTAATTGATTGATTGTGTCAGGAAGGAGCGGTTGCAGAAATATGCGTTATGCAAAGATAACAATAAAAACGTTTATTGAAAAGAATGATTGCGTTGATTTTCTCGTTTACATTGATACCGATAATACGATCGACCATTATAAGTTTTTCTGGAATCTCGCGATTTCGTCCGTCGTTTGTCTTCCCCACGTGCAGTGTTGTAAGATTCGTGGGACAAACTCATGCATGTAATAGCACAGCGTGAGCCGCTCTCAATAGCGTACATATCTTACCATTATACCTCTTTCTAAGAGTATCATTATGCCTCTTTCTAAGAGAATATACATAATTTTATTAGACAATGCATTAGAAATTTTATGTGTGTAATCAATGTATTTGATTAATTAAAACAAAAATATTTATTGCAGTTGTTTAAGTTAAAATATGAAATTAGAAAATATTAATTTTAAAACATATTATTACTTTAAAAATGTATGTTATACGATAAAAAGTTTATATATATATATATATAAAATCAAATATAAATATATAATTATATAATTATTATAAATATATAATTAATATAAATAAATATATAATAATATATAAATAAATATATAATAAATATATAAGTTTGAAAAGATGAGAATAAATTATTATATATAAAAAAATTTTTACCACGGGCTTAATCTCCTCGCTGATTGATTTAATTAGCGATTAACTTATCAATGTCTATATAATTTTGTTAATATAAATACATTTATTTTTTGTTTGATACTCAGAAATAAAAATCAGTAACAATGGATTGTATAGATAAAAATTATATATAAAATTTATCTATATATATATCTACACATTTTCGTGTGCAGGAAAAATAAGAATTAAAAGAATAATTAGAAGGATAATTTTCGCTTTGTATTGTTTTCAAAAAGTTTGAGGAAATAAGAAAAAATTGTCCATATATAAAAATACTCGATTATATATCATAAAATACAAGGTGAATCATAATAGTTGTATGTTACATTTTACCATGGGAGATAAGTTACCGACTGCAACTGTAATCAACCAAACGTTAGATGCAGCTGCTTGGAACGACTGTGCGTACCGAATGCCCGAGTATAATTTTTATTGTTTTTATATGTCAAAAATTCAGCACAATACCGCTTCTTATAGAAAAATATTCCTATAGAAAAATACAATAACGCGATTGTTCTATAAGAATTATATTTAAAAAGTATTATTTATAAAATAGTATTTTTTTTTTGCACTCTACAGCACTTATAGTATTCTATAAGAATAGCATTTTACATCCAATTTTCTTTTTACGCGATAAATAGTACCGCATAATAATAAGAAATCGCGTAAAAAGAATTACATTTTTAATTTGAAAAGAATGCGTAAGGAAATGCATAAAAATAAAAACGCGCAAAGATAAACCGCGTTTAAGAAAAGAGTTAAATATATAAGAATTAAATATATTAATTAAGCATGCATAGCTTCTATAAAATGATATGTCATTTAATTTATACTTTAGAACTTGACTGTACATCACTCGGGCATTCGGTGCGCAAGGTCGATCCAAGCAGCTGTCATCTATAAAATTATTAATGAATTACAGTTGCAGTCGGTAAATCAGCTCTCATGATAAAACGTTGGGACAATCATTAAAATTCATCCTGTATATTATTGATGCAATAAACGTGCTTTTTTTATAAATTTAAATGAATTAATTATATAATTTTACTTTATCGATCGAATGTAACGTTTGAAAAAACTCGGGTTTTCATTTTATATAGTCAATTCTTCTCTCATTACTATGCGTCAATTATACGATTCGAAGAATTCGCGCAACAGTTAATCTGCCATCATCACCGATCGACGCATTTCGACTTGCGAGCGACGTCTCAAGATGGCGGCGCGGTCGCGCGAACTCCCGCGTGGCGTCGCTCCCGTACGCGCCTGATCGGCGATCGTAGTATGGGATTCCAATATGGCAGCCGTCGTGTTAGCCGCACAAGTCAGTGTCGCGGAAATGTTTTGAACTCGCTGAGCAGGCAACCGCGACGACCGGCCGATGTGCGACGCATAGGTTAGTAGGGCGACGCGTAAACGCGCCGGCCACGTTCCGCGGCCGGTCGACTGGCGCGCTTAGCGTAAGAACCTCGCGAGTCCGGGCCGTCCTCGCGAGGATGGTCGCGCGCGTTTTTCCCCACTGTCCGCTGTCGCGCGCGCGATTCCGCGTTATCGCGCTCTCCGCGATCCGATATCACCAATGTCATCGCCGTCGCGTGGAACCACCGCGGTTCGGCGGAGCGACGCACGAGGATTCGTCTCGCGCGCGCGAGACGAGTCCCGTATCTCGTAACGCCGCGACGCCGCGTCCGAATCCGCATTGTGTACGTTTACCGCCGATGTGCGCGTATATCCCTCTCCGTCAGTCGCGCCGATCGTCCGCGAACGTCCGTCTCTTCCTTTCTGTCGCACCCTCGCCCTTTCCCCCGCGTCGCGAACGCACCGTTTTCGCGTCAGGTGTGCCGTCGGTACTCCTCCGTGGGTGCGTGTGGGTGCGTGTGGGTGCATGCGTCTGCCTCCGTATGCTTGCGTGTGTGTCGTGCGTGGCTGAGTGGCGGCGTGAATGTACGAATTTGTTTTGGAAATGTCACTTATATTACGTCTGTCCTCGACTTCCTCGCTCCCTCTTCCTCCTCCCGGCTCTTTCCGTGCCTCTCCTGTCATGTGTCGCGCGGTCAACTGTCGCCGCGTATGCATGCGTGCGTGGGTGCGTGTTTGGGCATCAAGAATCCGTTCTCCACCGGTGGTCCAGAACGCGTCTTCCGCCTGCCTTCCGCATCGTGCGACGACGGTGTGCGTCCTGAAACGCCCGGGATACCCGCGAGCATCATGATACCTGGATCTAACGACGTTCGGTGAGTCCACGATTTTTCTTTTTATCGACTTACTTTCGGGCAGCGAATGCTCTCGCGACAGGTGTTCTCGACGAACGCGAGACGCGCTTTGAGATTGCAAAGATGACTTTTGTCTTTTAACATATTTGTATCTACAAACTTCGCGCAAATAAAAATGTTTTCATGTAGAAGCAAAATTCAATGTTCAAAGAAAAGAGTTGTGCCATATGGAGTGTTTCTCGAAACTATTAGGTATTTATAATGATTTTTTTAAAAATAAATTTAAGGTCGACTTTTTTTAACGAAAATATTGTAGGTCGTCATTGATATTTATCAATTTTTGGATCTTTTGAAGTGAAAATATTGAGGATAATCATTACTTAAAATTTAACGTTGTTTTACGTTATTTATCTTGATTATTAATAATCAAATTGAAATTTTGTTAAATTAAGATTAGCCATCTGATTAACTGAAGAATGCAATTTTATTGCATTCTCGTTTATTGCTCGAAATTTAATTCTCAAAGAATTTTTATTTCTCAGTTGTTGTCTTTGAAATTAAAAAGTTATTGATGCCTCGATATTTTTTTAAGATAAAAATTGGTTTTAAGTTAGGTACAAAAATTCCTCATTGTAACATATGACATTGATGATTTTGGTACATCTTGTACTATATTATCTATTAATAATTAACAATGACTTAGAGAAATAATATGATAGCGAAATTTTTATTATATTTATAAACGATGATTAATTACGTTGGATTTTAAAGGGTTAATTTCTTTCTGTTAATACTTTGGAATCGCACTTGTTATCTTATATATTAGCATCTCTAAAAGCTTCTCTAAAAAGATTTCTCTAAAAATCTTTTAAAGATTTTTAAAGAATTTTCTGAGATTTTTAAAAAATTTTCTAAAGTTGTTAACCAACCACAGTTTATCAAACTATATCGTATTAATCATAAATATTGATGAAAATATTTGGAGCAATTTTGAAAGTCTTAGTTGCGTCTTAGTTGAGTCTGCAGTTACGTTCGGGAAATCGCAAATATGTTAGGAATGTCAGGAATGATGGAAATTCTATCTTTTATAATATTTTGAACTTTAGTATTACTTTTAACATTATGTCGAACATTATTATCAAATCTTATTTCGTGTTTGCGTGCTCGGATTAATCTTTTTTTTTTCGGCACCGTTGAAATATCGCAGACGTACAATTATGGTGAGATGCCGCAGAGAGCGTGAGTAATGAATGGTTCGTTCCGAAGAGTTGCCATTGTATTTTCATTCAACATTTATATTGGATTCTGCCCCATTTCAAGCATTATCCCGAATTGTATTGCACCGAGTTTAATTCCATTCCCCTGATTCAACATTCTATATTTTGTTCTATGAACTCGGGTTTCACTTCTATTTCTTTCACAATACTTTTTGTCTAATCAAATACAACAACTTGCTGTTTGTAAAAGAATTATTTACGAAATTCTCCCATATACTGTCATCGAATTCTCACAACATGTGAAGCCTTGTATTCACGATGCTAGAAACCGGTTCGAAATCTTAGGAAAAGAGAATTAACCAATCGTATTGATCAATTGACCGAATTTAAATATGATTAGTTCTCTCTCCGTCCGAAATCTGGAACCGATTTCTAGCATCATAGATACAAAACTTAAAATGAGTGGTTAATAAAAAGAATCTACTCTTTTTTACATATAAAAATGTAACTGCGAAACGTTTCAAACGTCATTTTGTACATTTTTATCTTATGCTCATATGATTTGTCGCTCATATAATAATTTAATGACTTATTATCATGAAATAGTACACGAATAATTTTTTTTTTACTTAGCTGCCTAATAATTATTGCTGTATGTTAATTACATTCTTTTACATAAAGGCGGATTAAAAATGGCAAAAATGGAATTATTTTACAATTAAGTAAAGACTTGGTTATGCAGTCAAGGCTGGAACTTGATTGCTTAATAATATTTATATTTAAATTTAAATTTTTTAGTTCAAACTACATTGAACATTATCGGCATTAAATCATAATCCAATAAATTGAAAACTAAACGTATAATGTAGATGAATAATATTATAAATTAGATTGATGGTCAAATATGATGCTACCTGCATCTTCAAAACTCCAAAGACTGTAAGAAATTTTATTGCAAAAAATATTATCTCAGCGCGCGCGCCAGGGTTTGAACCTTCCTGTTTTTGTCTATTTATTATTTATGTAATCTATCGCGCGCGATGTTTATTTTTATTAATGTTTATATTATTTATATTTTACCTATTTTTTCCGTTGTAACATTTATGATAACTTTGAAATTTGAAGTCGAATTAATTTAATATTTATAATGAATTGAACTAAACAATTCAATGAACAAACAAATGAACTAAACTTAACAATTGAACTAAAAAAATTTAGAGAACGTAATTAGGCATTTAATAATTACCAAATTGAATAAAAGATGTTTAATTAGTAAATTGACATTTTTTTAACGTTTTAACGTTATAATTTAAATAAAATAATTTTCAGTAGCTTAGTAATACAAATAATTTTTCTATATTTTTATATATAACTATGACTCTTTTATTACATAAATTCATTTTTTTCATTATTTTTTTATATATAAGAAGCATTAAAATTTAAAATAATTAAAAAACGAATATTTTACGTGAAACACCGTACGTGAAATTCCGTATTCCAAATATTCCGATATGAAATATAAAATATCTTTATAAAATAATCACTTTTCGATGATTTTGATATTTTTACGTATACAATGATAAGAGAAGATAATTTATACAAAAAGATGTTCTATAAAAATGAATTGATTAAAATTGAAAATTATCTAATTATCTAATCATGGATATAATTTTGATCTATTTTATCAGACAATTTTTATTCAATTTGGTGAGTACTATCTGCTCCCAAAATTCTGAATATTCGTCTTTAACATTCCATAGAAATATTTTTCAGAATAAATTTTCTTCAAATAAATTCGAAGACATTCGAAATATCGCAATATTTAATTTGCCCGAAAGTATTAATTATATTTTGCTTGGCGCAAGTATTATTTTATTTATCTCAGCGATAAATATAATCGCTTCCGGTTACTGTTGATACGTATTTGCATAGAAACAGATATGATTTCATGACACGCGCTTGGTTATACGCGCATACTTCATTGCACCGCATTTTATCACAATCCTTGAACATGATATCTAGAGTTTTATTTCAAGTGTGTTAGTATAAAGTTACGTTTATGCAACGTGTTCGCTTAGAGCTCATCGATGTAAAATGATATTTATAAAATAATTTATATGCATATTGTGAAGGAATTCCTAGTTGCGATTTTTAACATCGAATTATAAATGTATAATTTGTCTTAATTTTCTAATCTATCGAACACAACATTTCCCTATAAAAATATAAATGTATATGAAAAGATAAAGATTTATTCAGTTTATAAAATGGGATATAAGCGGGATTAAATGCTAATTTTTAAATATTTCGTGCTTATGACAATATGGAATATCTCAGAAATCGCGTTATTGTTTTCTTAAGGATGTTTTGGCTTCAATAATTTTGAAATTAAAAAAAAAAAAGAAAAAATTTGTTGCAAAAACGTTCTGAAATCAACTGCAGAAAACAAAACAAATAATTTGTTTATAATAGTTTATGTAGCGAAATGATCATGTTTTACTGCAGTTTTAAGTAAATAACTTTGTTAAAGTAAATCCAAATGAAATTTGACACGAATATTTATTAGAGTTTTATTAGTATATGTAAAAACTTTGATTTAATTTGTGATGCTATTTCCTCGAAAATTTGCAAATAAATACTCAAATAAATATATAAAACATTTTTTTTACATGAGGGTCAATGCAAACAAAAAATCATAATTTTTAAATTAATAAGAGAATTGTACTTAAATTTTACACAAATACTCTGATTTAATAATAGAACATTCTATGAAATTTTTATATTTTTTGGTAGTGTTTTGAGATGTGAAACATTTCTATTTTTAAGCTGGAATCACACAATATATAATTGCTTGAATGATTAATTTGCGCGCTGCTATGTCTGTTCTAATACATACTATATTCATGCATTTGAACATGGCATGCATGATTTCTATGTTTATCATGGTGCATTATTTTGTCGTTTCCTTTCATGTAGCAATCAAAACATTGAAAATAGTTACAGTTGATCGACAACATTTTCAGAAACAATTGTGTTAATTTTATATGATAGTGATATGATACAGTTACCAAACATCATTCGGATTCGAAAAGGCAAATGACTCATCATCTCAGCTTCGTATGATAGCTTCAAAATGATAATTGTAACGTTTTAAACAATGAACTGAGCAACGTATGTACAATGCATTTTGGTCAGTGTGCATAAAGGAAGCATGTATGAAAATCGTGTGATTTCAGTTTTAGCTATAAATTACTTTCGATATGTTTGAAATTATTCCTTTTTGAAAAATTGAAGATGATTGATTGCCAAAACTATAGTTTTAAGAAATTGAAAAATTAGATAATCAAGTTTTTTGTTAGAGTTTTATTGCCACGAGATATCTATATCTATCTATATACATTATATATATATATATATATATATATATATATATATATATATATGTATATATATATATGAAACCAATTTAAAAATATATTTTTTTGTTATGCATTATCGTAATTCTTTAAAAATATTTTAAAAGGTAATTTTTCTATGTTAAATTTATATTTTTTAATAAATTATATTACTTTTTGCTAATACAAAATTGAATTCATATTTATATGAGAAAGTGAAAAAAAATCATCAAATTTTTTTAATAAGTTGTCTATCAAGTACTGTGAATAACATTTTGAGTAAACATTATTATTGCTTTGTAAAGCGATCATGAATTTATTAGTATAAAGACATCAATGTAAATAAATAAATCTGATTTCTACATTTAATTAAATATTACAACGAAGACTTTTACTATAATTGGCATAAGAATGAGTTGAATATAATTCTGGCATGTTTTCTCGCATATACATCGCGGAGGATATATGTACAGCTTACTAAATCCGATTTACTACTAAATCTTGCCAACCGTAAACAAAATAGCAGACCCGACTAAAGAAAATATAGAATCTTGTAAATAACTTGTATTTTGTGATCTGAGAAATTTCATAAGGCGTTTTATTGCGTTATCATGAATGAAATATTCATTTACGATCACGCGATATTAAATATATCAATGATTGAACTCTCTTGTAGAGAATTCAACAACATGAAACTACGCAACAATAAGCTCACAATTTTTCCCACTTTATCTCTGTTCATCGACAAGATTCTATATAATTGGTTGCACATTGTGCAAAAATGTTAAAATTAGAACACGTATGTTTGCTATCTAAGAAGCTACTTATGAAGTTAAAAGTTTTTACGTGACATTTGAATCAATTTTAACTATTTATTTTACAACATGCTTTTAAATTAATTTTTTAGGATTGCTTGTGCATTTCTCCGAAAGACTTTTTCGTCAAAATGTTTAAATTAAATTTTTTTTAAAAACGATTTGTGGCAATCTGAAGTAATTAACATAAGAACAGAAATAAGGAAACTGGTGTTTTCTGCAAGCTAAATTTTAGAAGAATAAAAATAAATTATATTTTTTAATTAATTTTTTTCTAAATTTTGTTTTAATAGGAAGAGAGAAAGAAGTTTACTTTGAATCTTGTTTTAAGAATATAATTTGGGAAATGTTAAAATCGCGAGTAAACCATAATTTCTTTCATTAGATTCTAAGAAATAAATTCTAAGTTTATTGAAATTTAAAATGTAGTAATAAAACATTTTGCATATGCTAGTTATTTTTAGTTAGTTTAATTATTTTTTAATTTATCGCTACGATTTTAAATAACTGTGTCTTGTTATTTTTAAAATTTACTACAATATGCATATAAGTATTGCGAGAAACATTTTGACACGCAGTTGCGTAATTTGCAAATTGTCGAATAAGGATCAAGTATTTTCTATACTCTATTTGCTAACACGATTCAAATATACAAAAGTATGTCACGTATAAAATTAATTTTATAAATTTAATGTGTGTTTTATATTTTAACAAAAAATAATAACGTAAAAACGATTATTATAAATCGATTATTCGTTCAGGAAATTGTCATACTAAAAGAAAATAATAAATAATAAAGCGAAATTTAATCTTAACAGTGAATAAAAGAGAATGTAATGAAGTTCGAAATGTATAATTTCGTATGAATTGTCATATTATGAGCGATTACTGAACACGAACTTTGATGAATAACTAAAGAAGCGAGTTTGAATTTCTAACAACTTTTTATTGCGTTTCTATAATTGTGTTCTGAGTTTCGCGCTTGCGATCAGTTAGAAACGAATTATATTCGACACAGAAGCGCTATTTTCCGCTCCCGGATATTAATTTGCATACACACGCAAACGTCGGCATATTATTTTCAAATTGTATTGAATAATTAGAATACGATACAGCTTTTCTGATTCATCTTACACTTGTGTTATTCTGACATTGTATTGTAAGAGAAAACATATTCAAGTGACCTACTTCAACTTTATGTTTCTTTAAATTATAATGTACGACGAAACAATTCTCTCGTTATTTAAATTATTTGTGAAATGAAATGAGGTTGATTGTTTTACAAGTTTTATATTAAATTAATTATTATATGAAACAAAAATGATTTATTATTCTTCTAAAAAAAGTGAAGAAAAGAAAAGTTAACTTTTTGAACATATTTCTGTCTTTAGACTTACGAAATGGAAAGTTAGCGGCTTACACACATATATACACACAAAAAAAAGTATTATTGTACGTATATAATAGTAAATTATAGGAAAGTTTGCTGATATCAGTTTATACTTCTAGGACAATTTCGTAGTGGAAATGTACCAGAGACACGCGAAATTCAGAATGTCATTGATTTATGAGTAAATTCTTAAATTTTAATATTTGTATTTTAAATTAAATATATTGCTATTTCCACATCTCTTATTTATGGACTTAGATGCTTCAAAATTAACAATATATGCCAATCCTTACAGTGCTATCTAGACAATTGCTGCCCTTCATTTATCTTCATTTTGATGTAATTTGTGTCATATTTCATCATATACTTTAAGATTGATAATATTATTTTATTATACTTAATGTTTAATCTTATGTTCTCTCTGAACAATTGAAACTTCACTTTTAATAATTCAATAGTTGCTACATTGAATAGAAACAATGATCAGTACGAGTACAAATAGAAATGTAAGTAGTTTTTATCACACAGAAAATGAATATTTAATGTTTATAATTTATTTTTGTTGTATAAATTGATTATTAGAACATTATTGGATGTAATAAATTAAAACTGTGTTTTTGAAATAATTTCTATAAAACATTTAAATTATGAAATAATATCATTTATACATTTTAAAAATATGTGAACAGATAAATTAATGTATTTTGTCCACAAATCTTAGTTTTAACTGAATTTGATGCGAAGTTTTTTTTTTAAATAATTTTTTTTCACTATAATCTCGTAAAACGATCGCGTGACAATAGTTTTTAATTAGGTCAGTATGAAATTTACACCATAATGGATCTTTGCACCTAATCTCGAGCAAACAGTTCTCCGTTCTTCCCTGCACTTTCATGGCCGTTGCGTCGTTATCGTGTTAACGCTATATCGCGTAGTTGGAAATGTGAATAGGGAATATACCGGGAATGTTGCTTATATTTCTTGGGGCACAATTTATTAAGATATACCGCTCAGCGTGTTTCCCTCTTCGAGTGCCTAAACTATAATTCTCCATTCCTCCATATGTTTCACGTATATGCGCGCTCGTGATGTATATGAAAACATAATGTGCCGCAATAGATTACGCTCGTCTTCCGTATCTTTAAATTTACTACGCGATATTACCGTGAGAAGTATAGATGTTTTATGTCAGTACTCCAAATTGACTAATAATCGTGCCGAATTGTCTTCCCGACGTAAAAAATACATTACGACTCTATTAGGAATATTTTGATATATTTTCACTCTCTTTCTCTTTCTCTCTTTTTCTTTATTTACTTATTTCACTTTTTTTTATCAATTTTTATAAGTCTAGAAGTAGCACATTATAAAAATATTTGAGAATTTATTATTTATTTGTTTTCTTTGTTATTTTTTAAATTAAATATTATGTATACTTATGTATACTTCAAATATATCGAGGAAATACAATTAAAAAAATATTATAAAAGTTATTTGTTACAATATTATTTCATAATTTAACGTTTAAAAAATGTTTTATCTGAAACTTTTTTGTCTATAAAACTGTACACGCTCTAGTAAACTCCGTTCCAATGAGATATAGTTCTGACGCGCATTCACTGGCAAATTATCATCGCATTGTATCATCTTCTAATGTATTCTATTGTATTCATATACAGCAAGCATAACTTGATGTACTGTAACATAGTTCAACAAAGTTTTGTAATCTGTTGTTATACTGGTTAATGAAATATTCGTATAATTAAAATCTTTATATGCGACCATACATTCCGCTTGGCGATAATTTTTCCTTTTGACGCGACCTTTATACCCAAGGAATTGCCAAAAGAGACGAGTTTATCTACGTCTCACTGCCAAATGCAGAATGAAATATGATTTCGTCGAACCATTCTTCGATGTAATCGCACACCGGTTTTGGCACTGAAAAATTCACCGTTGCGATCGTAGTTTAATAGAATAATGTAAACTTTCGTGTAACACGCGAATTATTCTTTACTTCAAAAGAATAATTTAATAAATCATTTTCTTATATCGGTATTACGGCATTTTTTATCTATTTTTATCTATTCATGGCTGTGCTTTTAAGCGATCTTCATGATATCGCTAATCATTTCGCTAATCTAGATAGTTTTTTTATACATATTTGTAAGTTTACTTTAGATTATTATATACGCTTAATTACTTCAGATAGCAAAAATAAAAATGATATTTTACATAACAGTATAACTTTGTTGAGTTTAATTTTCGATGTAGAGTATCGAAAAATCTATTGAAATGTATCTTGTGCTAATTCTTGGCTTCTTTGGTGTTGTGAATTCGTTAACATACGGATCATTTTTGTATGTTTATACCAACAAAGTTTATACAGATCATTTTCGCATGTTACGAACATCTTTTCGATGATCTGTATGATTATCGAAATGATAACATACAGATCACTTTCGTATGTTTGTGCCAACAAAGTTTATACAGAAGTTATATCAGACGCCAATTGGATCTGCTTTGTAAGATAAGTGAATAATAATTGGAACTCAGTAATGTTCTTGAAACGAATTAATTTAGCTAATCTAAAAAGAAACTTTGAATTGTAGTTTTCAAACTATTCGAAAATTAATCTGTTTTCAAGATCGATCTTTGTGTGACTAAATTACGTGGGACGCAAACGGCTCTGATTATAAGTTAAATAATCGAGTTTGAATTACTTGGATAACACTTCGATATTTCAATGATGTTTGATATTATTAGTTGATGGAAACAATAAATAAAAGGAAATATGCATACATCTAGTAGAGAAGAAAAAAAGAGTATAAATTAAAATTGGAACTTTTAAATAATTAAATTTTTTTTAAAATGAAATCGTTGGTCCTTCAAATCTAATTGAATTGCAAAAACTGATTTTTTGGCAGAGACTATGAATTTCAACCTTCGCGTTATGTAACCGTCTATCGAGAATTAAGAGATGAAAGACTAAAAGAATGCGACGTATTAGTAAAGTATTAATTTTTTATATCAATATGGTTTTTTAGAGATCGTAATTTTAGAAAGTAATAAAAATATAAAAAAAACTATTATTTATTTGATTTAATGATCTGATGAATCCAAATCGCGCTCTAAGTAATCTTCAATTATAGTCACGAGAACTACTGTCGACTTTTATATCCCCGAGAGGTATTTAGATATTACTACACTTTTTATGATCGCGCTAGAATCGTTCGTGGAAATATCTTTGTAGCTCTTGCTACTGGCCAGAGAGGCGATGATAATATGCAAAGATGGTAACGATCCGAATATATTACGCGAGGATTGTCGGTTACACAATTCTTTCCGGAATCGGTAGATCAAACTAGCTTGGCATCGTTTCATCCTATGCTTCGATTTCTTGCTTCGACTGTGCTTGCCAAAATTGTGCCATAGATTAACGCGTTAGTTGCCAAAATGAGAGCGTAACAATGTAAAAAAAAAAGTTTGCTTTTTTACATATAATTTTTTACATATTTTTTAAATATATTTTTTAATATATCTTTTAATTTATTATATTCACTTTATTCTAAAAGATTTCTCTTTAGATTTTTTTAAAACATACTAACAATAAAATTAACAAAATTTGCGAAGAATTACAGTGATCGAACTTTTAAAATTTCTTTTTAACAAATTTTAAGGGCGGATATAGAACGTAGTTATAATTTTTTAAATACGAGGCTACTTATGCATGCATAACGATTACTGCAAAGTTTATAAATTTTTTATATATTATCTAGTCATTATTCAAAATAAAATAAAAATTAAATAAAATAAATATAACGTTTTGCACACATTTATGACGATACAACCGGAGAAATAATGATTCTACATAAAAAAATAAGTTTAAGATACTAGGAAAAATGGAGTTTTATTTAATTTAAAATAGAATAAGTTTTCTTTATATGACATTTTATTTTTGGAGAAACTTTCCTTATCGCGTAGATTTATCAGTTTTTTTGATTAGCAATTACAAGATATCTTGTATGATTGTTCGCCATCATATAAACTTTATTTCAATATTATTTTGTATTTATATGTGAATAAATATATTTTATTACTTTAATCATAAATATCTTAAATAAAAGAGCAAAAATATTATCATTGGCTTTAAAATCGATTGAAATAAAAAAAAAAAAAATTAAAAATGTGCAATAGGATAAGAACGTAAAGACAGTAACACGTTGAATCAAATAAACTACATTTTAGGTCATCGAATAAAAAATAGATCGCAAAAGCAAGAGAAAACACGAGGTTATTACGAGCACTGTTTACTTGGGCTGTTTATTGTTTTCATAGATCATATAGAAAGTGCTGACAGTGTTTCTACATAGATTATGTAGAGTGATAGGTAGCTATATTTCTCAATGTATACACGCAACTATCGACTGTTCACACATCGATACCCGATATCGATCCAAGAGTAATGTTTGATCCAATTTTCCTTCAAATTCCCTCGCGTTGGAGCAGAATACTGTCAAAATATTAGCCGTATTTAAAATATCTTTTCTGCATTGAATATCTATCTTTCTAAGGATTAATATTGCAGCGTTTTACGAACCGATCAGTCGGGAATATTGATCGGTTTTATTCAAAGATATTATGATTTTCTTCGCAACTGATTTGAAAAATTTGATGGGAAAAAAGGATCTTTTCTTTTGCGCGTCTATTGTGTAGTTCTCTCAATATGAGATCAATAATATTGATTTTTTGTCAATAACGATTGACGATTAGTCTTTTCTGTATTATTTAATATGAAAGTTCGCCATTCAGAGATACGCGCGTAATATTTATTTTAAGTAGTAGTATTTATTTAAATATTTATTTTATTAAATATTTAAAGAAAATATTTTGTCCTACAATTAACTTTGCTCGATTAAGTCGCAATAAAGACGATTGTAGAAGAGCAAGCTTGTGACGTACGAGGTAACGAGAAGTGTAAAAATAGTGAAAAAACGATCTTACCACACAAAGGACAGCATGCGGCAAAATATTAAATAGTTTTAATGGAGAAGCTAAAGCAAATTGATTAATGATATATGCTAATCTCCAGAAAAACACGAGCGATGTTCGAATCTTGAGAAATGATCTTTGACACGTTGAATAATGTTTGAAACGAATTAAAAAAGATAAACATCGGCAATATGGCGTTTCTGCGCATTGCCTTCGGCGAGGCATGATCTCCAATGTCTCTAGCATTTGTGACGAAAAGCAGCCTTGACTTTTCGTCACGGCATTGTCTCTTTTTCTGCATCTTCTTTCTCTACATGCCAGACGTGTTTCTCGCAATATGTTACTAATACGCAAGATACGTATGATACTTTATGCCTGTGTACAATCTTTCCGATTAATCGATTTCTTGAATGCATTATCTAAACGCAATCGCAATTACTATCGACGAATCTATGTGGAGAAATTGTCTTGCCGGCAAGCAATGATTACAGATAAATTAACCCTTTGATTGGTACGAACGTATATTTACGTTCGTATGACTTGTCCCGAAGTGCACGTATTTTTATTTCCCATGTGGTGCGCACGTATGTATAGAACAATAAAATGTATTTTTATTTTTACTGTTAACGATAAGAACATACTTTTATTTTTCTTGGAAAAATCCACCACGAAGGTGTAGTCGAGCATAAAAAAATTACACCTCAAAGGGTTAATATTATCGAAGATAACTTGTAATATAAACATCGCGATTTTATACGATAGAACATTCAATATAATTAGATAATATTAGTCTTCGTATTGAAACCATTTAGCTGTTTGTAGCACATTAAGCTACGCAATCAAACCTTCCCAAGCGCTTTATAGTCGCTTCTGTCAAATTATAGAGACGCGCTTGGGAAGGGTGGTTTGATTGCGCGGCTTAATGTGCTACAAATAGCTAAGTGGTTTCAATACAAAGATTGATATCTAATTATATTAATTGTTCTATTGTATAAAATTGCGATGTTTATATCATAAGTTATCTTTGATAATATTTATAATATAATATAATTTGTCTGTAATCATTGATACGGCTTGTCGACAAGACAATTTCTCTACACAGATTTGTCGATAGCAATTAGATGAGCTATTGCGATTAGATAATACATTCGAGATACCGATTAATCGGGAAGATTGTGTACACACGCGTAAAGTGTTATACGTGTCTTGTGTATTACACATTGACACATTTGCGAGAAACTTGGGATGCGGAGAAAGAAGATGCAGAAAAAGAAACAACGCTGTGACGGAAAATCAAGAAGTCACTGCTTTTTGTCACAGATGGTCCGCTAAGGAGACATTGAAGACCATGTCTTGTCGGAGGATAAGAGAGCTTATTCGTTCTTATTATCTCGAGAACTGCGACGCGAATAAGACAGAACTAACTAATTAAGAGCTCGCGGTTTCGGACGTAATTTATCTCCAGCATTATTAAGCCTGGAAAGCCACTTTGACAAGCAGATCGTTGCCTGATAATCTATATACTACATCCTTGACACGCATTGGGGATAGATTATAAATATTGTACATAAAATATTTATAAAAAATGATACGCGCGCACATGCGCGCGTGGAGATTAGTTTCAATTTTTAATCTCTTTCTGATTTTTAAAAGAAATTAAAAAAATGTAAACGGGTAAACTGTTAATTAAAAAAATTGACGGATATTATCTTTTTAGCGAAATTAAATGAGAATGATTATGGTGATAAAAAGTAACATTTTATTTAATCAATAGTCTTCAATTTTTTAATTAATTTATTTTTATACTTCAACGTTTATCCGCGGTTTATTTTTTTCTAATTTGTGAGTTAGTTTGACATATTGAGTGACAACATGATTTAAATATTTTTATAAGAATATAATACATGTTGAATTATACATTTTTTTTAAATTACTCGAGTAATAAGTTAATGTTATATTGAAAACTTTAAAAATGCTATTGATACTATTGTTATTTATCATTAAAAAATGTTAGAGCGTATTTATTAAATTAGTTATTTAAATTAGTTATATAATTTTATTTTCAGCAATATTCAGATAATATTGAATATTGAATAGCTTACTAAAAATAGATAGATTAAAGATAACAATGAAAGATTTTTTTTATCGATATAATTGATTCATCGAATTACTGAACGCGCAATGCTAATGAAAATGGCATACATATAAAGAATATACATTCTAAATTATATTCATTCTAAATTCTATATTTATAAAAAGATTTTAGACACTTATGTATCCTAACTAAATAGAAAATATAATTATTTACAAGATTTATGTAAAAAGATATTTTTTGACGAGAGCGAATATTATGAACATTCAGATTAAATTTTTTTTCACGAGATATCTTCTCTGCGTGCGATCGCAACATTAAGAGCGTTCGACACCTTATCGAAGAAAGAACAGTGTAAGGGATATTTTTACGATCATTTGTATCCTACACCTTGACCTTTTCCCTCAATGGAAAAGCGATTATGTGCGGGAAGACAAAGCTTATCCTACCTTTCATGCAGATAATGTAGGTTCCTAAATCGTTTCAATTTCCGTTACTGTGAGGCTATAGTTTCCAGGATGCCGCACACACCCTTTATAAATCTTTCTCGTATTGCTTTCTTTTTTCCGGTTTGAGTTAGATATAAAGCTTATGTGATAAAACTTATGTAATAAGTGTCTCACAATAATGTTTAATAAAAATTCTCTTTTATGGTACTCCATTATTATCATTTACATAATATATTCTTAGCAAATTGCAAATGTATTTGATATTTCTATTTAAAAAAGACTAAATAAAACTATTACTAAATAAAGAAAATGATTATTTCTACTTGTATCTTAGTCTGTGCGTAAAAGATAAAATGTAAAGGTATTAATTCACATAGAATTTGATACTGATTTTTTTAAATGTAATGAAGTACATAAATTTCTAATAATTGAAATAGAATAATTTTTTATTTACCATTAAAATATACACCATTAAAATATAAAATATACACCATTAAAATATAAACTTGTGCATAAAGAAATTATTACATATACATATATATTTGTATTTTATGTAGTATTAAATGAAATCGTATCACTGATTTGTTCTGAAGTTTTAAAAGTTTTAAATCGAAAAAAATTTTCTCATATGGCAACTCGTATGAATATGCGATGTTTTTTTTGCTGTTAAATCTTGTTTGTTATTTCTTTATAATAAAATAGATGACGAAGATTTCTTATGTATAATCGATTATCCATTTATATGCCAGTTTACCTTTACTTTCTAGCTCTTAATCCTTTTGTAACACTAAATAAATATAACTACAGAATTATATACAAATAACCTAGGAGAATGCAGGTCTTTATAGATTGTTTAACAATATAAATATAATATAGCTTTTCGAATAAAACAACGATCACGTTAGAAAAGGTCAAGGAACGAACAGAAAAAAAAGGATGGAATATAATTTAATATCGATTTTTATTGATGAAAAAGTGAGAATATGTTGGCCGCGTTTGGGAAGATGCTATTAGCGCAATTTAACGTTGAAAATCTATAGCGTACGCCACGTGCACTATAGATTTTCAGCGCTAACAGCGTCTCTTCGGACGCATCTGTTATAAGGACTTACTGTATTATAGATAGTTTAAAACCGATCTTTAGTTCTGATGCAGTGGTATATATGTCCGGTAAACACGAAAAGAAGATAGAGATCTTCTTTTCTCTATTCGTGTTTATCGGACATATATACCGCTACATCAGAACTAAAGATCAGTTTTAAACTATTTATAACACAGTAAGTCCTTACAACATATTCTCACTTTTCACATATTAAATTTTTAATTGTTATTCTCACAGTTTCAATAATTTACAATCACATTCTTTTTGGACTTCCTTTTGACGAATACTTTTATCACACTGACTTTACTTGTTTTCGCCTTCAAACGAAGAATCAGTTTAACTTATTTTACCTTTTTAAATACTGACCATGTTATACCATATGAATTATGTTACATTTTACCGGACTCATTGTAAAGAAATACATCGTTATTTTAATTGTATTTTATATTTAATATATTTAGTTTTTAACTTATGATGTTGATCTAACATTCTATAATTATGTATTGACCTTCTTATTTATTTTTTAAAATTATTTATTATATTTATTTTTAATACAGCTGAAGATGACAAAGTGTCGAAACATTCTCTTTTATTATTATATCGTTGACAATAAAAATCGATATTAAATTATATTCCATCTAATTTCTGCCCATTTCTTGACCTTTTCTTACATGATTTGTTTAACAATATATATAAAATCATTACGATATTTTAACGATTAGCATTTTTTAATATTTTTATTCTTATTTTTATCGTCTATTTTTTCGTAGTTTTCAGAGTAATAATCTTTCAATCCTGTAATTCATCTTTTCTGACAGGATTTATATTCTAGAGGATATGCGATAATTTCTCTGGTCCAAGTCTACTTTATTTTACTTTATATTCTAGTCTTATAATTCGCTAATTAGACAAGATATATGACATACCAGCGGTTTCGTTTATTATTGCAAAAAGCTCTACGTATTTTCGAAATTCCGGTAAAACTACAAAGCGGAGAGAGGAAAGTCATGTATTTGGAGATGTAACTTTGCGAAAACTGGCTTTCCTCGCTGCGACTGTTTCGAAGATGTATGATCACCATGAAAATCACTTTCTGTGGAAAGTATAATTAATATCGGTGACCCACATACAAATTTGCAGATGCATTATGGTTTTAGATTTCAGATTGAATATCGCTATTGCATTTGAACGTAATTTTCGTTCACAACTTTAAATATAAACAACGTTTTTTTACTGGGGAAATATCCAAATAAGGGCATGCGATTTCTAATGCAATTATAAAAGGCAATTTAATATTGAATTTGCTATTATTTTTTGCATGTTAAAGTACTTATAAAAAAAATATGTGTTTACATTTAAGATATATTCTAATCAGGAACTATCTTACAAAGATACTTCAGTTTGTTCTGAAAACTTTTTGATGATGATAGTCCATTTTTACATTGATAAATACTTCAGAAATGAACAGAACATGTAAGAAATATTTATTATAAATTTGTAAATAAAAATTTTATAGTAAGGTAATATTTCAAAAACGCTTTATAATATTACAGAAACACGGTGTTCCTAACTAACGGCGCATCTGTATATTTAATGGAGCTTATTAGAACGTAACGTGCATGTCTATTTTTATCTGATTGCTTAATTCCGTGTTGAACGTGCACGCAGCCTGAGCAAATTTTTTAATCGCATAATGTACCTACAATAACGCAAAGTAAGCACCAATGAGATCAGAGTGATCTGGGTAGGTCTAATAGTAGATGTAAAATTCGCTTCGCTACGCATCTTTTTTTATCAATTTGTGAATGATCAAGAGAAACAAATTACCGTTATTTTTTCACGAAATCATGATCACTCTACTGCTTAAGAATAAGAACAATTTTTTTGTGAGCTGCAAGTATATGCGCTTTTTAAAAGTAAAGGCGCATTATACACATAGATACTTTTAAAAAATTTAAAATTAAGTTAATCATTATCGATTCATCTGAGAATAAAAAAGATTCTTAAGTTGAGTCCATCTTGGTCGACTCGATAACGACCGTGATAATTTACGAGGGACACTATTCGATGTAATTTGCACTTATCACAAGTCTTTAACAAGAAATGAGCTTGACGTGTGTGTTATTAACACGTTCCGTGCCGAGTGCTGTTTTTGCTCGACTTTTCATTCAAGCCATTTGATGTTTTGACTAAAGATTGATATATTATCACATAATATTTTATCACATCATCAATCCATAAGTAATTAGCTCTATAGTAGTTATCTTATCGTGTACCTTCTTTTAGTGGAAATACATTCTTCAATTTTAAACTTATTATAAAATATATGTTTTTAGCGCATTAAATAAATGTGTCAGCGTGTATGTACCACCGGTGGCCTGAATGGAAAGTTTAACGTGTATCATCGGGGGTACACATGGCACGGAACGTGTTAAAAACCCCTGCGATAGAGACGAGATAAGAGCATACGCGAACGAATGTGCCTACTGCTGAGCGATAAGCTCATTCGCCGGCTACGTTATTCTAAAGATATAAATTACGGACGTGTTAGTACTAGCGGGGTGTCGTGAAAAGAGGGTGTAGAGACGACAAATGATAATACTTCACCTTGTACTTCTTCCGTGTATCTATATTCAGTCCATCCGGCCGCTGTGTTTACCGCTATTGATCCATTACGGAACGCGCGCCGTGTGCTGAAACCTTTACGTGTCGGAGCTAAGGCTAATGGCGCGGGCGATAGAAGAAAAAAAGAGAGAGGAAAAAGGGGATCAAAAACGTCATTTTTCATTTGCGTTTATCGCGCGCGCGAAGGACGAAGGGCCGCGCCGGGCGACCGTCGTTTCGTATCGAAAAAAATTTGATCTCGCCGTGCAAGCCGCCGAACTGTGATTCGGGCTTTAGACGAACGGTTTAAAGCTCGGGCTCGCGAGGGAAAAAACTTTTTTCTCCCGTCTCGCGCGTGCATTGATTAAACGTCAGGTTGTCGTCCCGGCATAAATATCGAGATATCTCGAAACGTATCTGCCCGACAAAATATTCCGATAAGTGATGAATATTATTATATAGGAAATGATACAGAGCGAGCGGTACTCGCGATATTGTCTGGATTTCTTTTTATTTTCGGAGTTTCACTTTTTGTATCTCTTGGTGAAAGACCTTTCCGAAGACGCAATTTCTCGGCGAAGTCGTAGAAACGAAGATATCGTTTCGATCTCGCTGAATGGAGAGGCGACAAACGAGCGCGTTTCTTCAATTTGACGCACATGTTTACCAAACCTTACGATGCATACAGATGTAATGTTATATAAACAGCTTTTATTTATATCTGTATGTATACTTTCGTTGCCATAATTATATCCGCATTACGCGCAGAGACCGTTTTCATTGAGTCTGTCGGGAGTAAAATGTCAAAGTGGAAACATAATCTATTTCGCGCAATTTAATGATTCGTGAGCCATTAAATCGCGCGAAATAACATCTCTATTTCGATCATCCAAGAATAAACACGATCGTGTTATACGAGAAAATAAATATTGTATGTACTAGCCGATGATCGAGTTAATATCTTAATGGAACGCCGTAAAAATACGTCGATACTCCGATTAATTACCGACGTACCCTGACTTGGCAAATATCAGAGTGTTATTCGAATTAATTCGGTCGTAAATCTTGAGAAACGTTCTGCTTTATTCGGAATCGTTGGCAAAGATCGTTCCAATTTGGACGGCCTTAATTTTCCATGCGGCAGTTATGCAAAAACGACGGGGTCCCGCGTCATCTGTCACGCGCGATTATCGCGGTGCCTGATGTTAACTCTCGTTTCCGCGTGTGCATAGCCGACAATAAGCTGTATGTAGAGAAGGTTTACGATTCGGTGAAGAAAGGCCAACCTTCCGCCTAATCTCCAGTCGTTCGTCTTTTAACGACGCAGTCTCACGAAACCTTAGCCTTGTGTTCGTCACATAGCTGCGGTGTTACGTAACTAAATAATTTAGAGTAAGAATGATCGAATATGTTTTTTTTTTTTCACAGCACGACATTTTCCGTAGAAATCTAATTTCGATCGTTGAGAAGCCCGAAAATTTTTTAAATCCCACTCTTTACAACGATGTCAAGCGACACGTGAAAAATTGCATTAGTTTATAATTTAACATAATATATTTGAATTGGTAACTGCAATTAGCGCACTTGCAAAAAGAAATTTATTAAAACTCTGAAAAAGCGGCTTAAAATCGATTTAAGAAAGATTACATGAATTGACAACAGCCTTAGAATACTGATGTTTTACATCGAGGTTATATGTCAGCTTAATCACATGTTATTATGTACTTAAATCACTGACCTGAAATTGTTGGCTGTTAATCGCATACAAAGCCGTAAATCGTGTTTTTATACCGAACATCGTTTATTTCGAACCGCGAGCCATAAAAATAGTTATATATGTCCGATTTGTTTGGACACCAGATCATGTGGTAAATGATGGAAAACACGATGGCAGTTCGCGCTTTAAGATTACATTGACCAGAGTCGTTCAGACGAGAACAACACCTCGCCAACCGTAACTATGTTGACTGTTAATTAAGGACTATATAAGGGCGGACATCGTAACTTAACTCCACTCAACATGACGACGCGCCGTCTAATCTTTGATCTTGAAGGTATTATTAAATATTTTCTTCCTTGCCTACATCTGAGCAAAATGTTAAAGGTTCTTCTTTGAACATTCTTTTGCTAATTAGGTAAACGGCTAAAACAATAAGTAAAATAATAAATGATTGTCATAACGTTCATAAATGAAATTTCTTGTTTTATGACATTTATTATTTTATTTTGTTTATTGTTAGAACTTTTTGTTGAAACGAATAAATTGCAATACACATTGCACAAACGGAATCATAATTGAGTATTTTTATTAATTGATAGACATATCTTTTTTGTTACTGAAATAAAAAAAATAAAACATGAAACGATATTCTAGAAATATAAATATATATATTCTTTTTAATAATTAAAAAACCGTTAGAAATTTTTTTGACATTTTTGGGTCAGAAATAATTAAAAGTGCGTATGAAATGAAAATTTTACAACATTTTTTACAACATTTACAACATCCGTTTATAAACGTTAATTTTACATCTTTTTCGGAACATCTGCAGACTTGTAAATATTAAAATTATTTTCTAATTTAAGTATTTTCTCAATAAACTTTTCCAATAAAAGTACGAAGTACTAAACTTTTCCAATAACATCTCTCTCTCTCTCTCTCTCTCTCTCTCTCTCTCTCTCTCTCTCTCTCTATATATATATATATATATATATATATATATATATATATACATATATATATATATATATATATATATATATCTTTTTTATAAATATCTTATTAAACCACCTGCTATATTCCATCATTCACAGGCGACGTTTTCTCTAAAATAGAACGTTGTAGATCGAAACTTTAATCTTAATTTCCCGTAGTCCCGCAATTTTAAAATTCATTCAATGAAAAAGTTCATTCGGTGTTCACTGATTCTTCGTTGACATCTTCACGGTCCTATTTTACGCCGTAAATAGATGTCGCGTGCTATAATTACATGCCGCGAGAAATGTCAAATTATTTTAGAGACTCACAGAGCATTTCAATCTCTGTGAAGCAATTCGTTTATCAAAATTACACAGAACACTTCTATAATGAGTATATTTTAAAATGTGTCCATTATCTGCGATTTGCAGATAATTGATGACTATATAATGATACGTGATTAACGATCATAACTAGTATTTAATTCTACCGTTTTTATATTTGATATTGATATGACTTTTCTTGCGAGTTTTATTTTCAAACAACGACATTCATCTATCGATTCTCGAGTCATTTAATTACAACGAATTAATCATATTATTATTAGATTTTTTGTTTGAGTCTTGTTGCGCATTAACGACGAGCTCTCTAGTCACCATTAAGTGATTACTTCACGATTTCCGGCTCACCTGATGACGCACGGAAACTTATTTGTAGTGTGTAGAGAATACACAATACAGGCTGCATATTAATATGTGGTATAATTAAGTTGAACGCACGTCTGTACAGAGTATCTTGCGTAAATGATGATGGATCAAGGAAGTGTCGTGACGATCACGTGCGTTAATTCGTTAGTTTCACGTCATATGCTTCTCACACTTCTGGAAATTACAGAAATTGATTTGCCTCGCAAATTATTTAGATAATGACAAGTAAACTGAGTTTTTATAGACTTTCGATATCTTTGATACTCGCAAACGTCCATCAGTGCAGCTAAATATCGTCGCCTCTGTACGTGAATATTGTAACATTAGATTTACGTCGCACTATGCACGCGAGTAGTGGACTTATGTGGCAACATCTTGTCGACTGTAAATATCAATAATTACGATACACGCGAGATCTGCGAACTTAGTTCCTTTGCATGTACAACTCTCGGATCACCCTTGCCAATGGTAAGGTGGATTCGAATCTGTAGCTGAATTTCATATTTATATTCCTGAAGAAGAATGTTGAGACAATGTTTCTTTTATTTGTTCCGCGAGAATATAAATATATTTTTAGATATCCGCAACATGAATTCGAATAAACCTGGCGATTTAGGCGAAAGTTAATAAATTTCCGATATGAAAGAGAATTTAAAGATTTTATAACGTAACTCTATCTATTTATCTTTATCTAAATTCAACTTGAATTTATAATAAGAAAGATGAATTAATATAATTTTCTTATAATTGCGCGCGCGTACACGCCATATATAAAATTATACATATACCACATACATACTCACAATATTAACTCTTATGCGGATAATCTATTTTTATAACTCGGACAGGAAAGTAGGGTCTATCAGACCCTTCTAGTTACTCCGATATTTTTACATAAAGTAAACACTTTTAAATTAATGCATAAATGTCTAGTGTATAAAAGATTTATTTTTTTATATAATCTACCCATTTCAAACTTAATTTGTATAATATAATGTACATTTTTTTAATTATGTATAACACACATTTTTCTTCTCTCAAATATTGTAATCACTAACAACGAATAATAATTATAACGATAGATTTAACAATCAAGTTGCTTGAACTAGTTAATTATAAAACTTTATTGCTTTTTAGCGGATAATATTATCTTCTTTTAAAGCGCTCAAGGAATGCAGTCATTCATTAGCGAGCACTTTACAGACGATTTTGCCAACTTTCGGTAATTTCAATCCTAGTTTAATCGTTCCCCGGGGTTTTCTTAGAACTCTAGAACCGTAAGGGAACAAGGAGAAAATTTAATTAAATTTAAAGTCGATCGACATGGTGAAACTAATGGTTAATTACTATTAGAGAATTTCTTTATAAATTTTTTAAATATCTCATTTATATTTAAATGTTTAATTTTCTTACGAATAATAAAGATTTAATTTTTATGATTTATTTTTTAAAAAGGAATGTTGTTGCACCTTTAAGTAACAATATTAAATAAAGATATATCGATTTTTTAGTTTTCCAGTTTTTTTGTATTTTTATAATGTTAAATATTAACATGATTATATTTTAAGTGACTTATTTTTCTTGAATAATATTTTACATTACGTAATGTATGTTAATATTATGTTTATACATTGCAAATATTTTAACGGAAAATCATATTAAAATCATAAGCGTTTTCTATTATTTTAAGAGGTACTTTATATATGGATTTTTTTGGATGATTTTCTATTTTATTTTTTTATTATACAGTTTTATACATATTTTTTGCATGTTAATATTTACAACATTATACATTGCAAAGATTTAAATGATCACAATTATAATTTTGTAATAAATTTTTTATGAAGCATTTTATACGGATTTTTTTTACTTTTTATTTTATATGTTATACAATTTTATATTGTTAATATTTTTAAAATTTAGGTATTATTTATATATTGATAGGAAATAGACGTTTAACTATGAAACGAATATTTTATTAGTTTGACTATTTTAAGTCTAATGATCCAATATGGTAGCATTAAATCAGGAAGTAGTGCGCACGTGTCTTGAATGATCTCAAGGCAGTGACTATTTTAGTTACGATAAGATTACTTCTATAGAACTTCTATAGAATAAGATAGAATTGTACATTTTAACATTTTATTGAGAGATAAGGCGAGAACAAAAATTAAGTTTTTAAATTCAAGCAAGTCGTGTTGTTTGAACAAGTGTTTATTCTTCGCGCCAAAAGAAGACCGTGATCGATATTTCAATTCTCGCGTCGCCACTGCAGTGGACTTTCGCAAAATTGTTATGGATGGTGGATAATGCAGGTAACTGCAAGTGAACAAGGTTGTCGTCCGTCGCGTAATATCACATCGACGGTTATGCTCGCGACTGTTCGTCGCGGATGGATAGATGGTGCCATGCGTATGGACAATCGCTTTCTTCGATCTGTATTTAAATTAGTGTAAGATTAACATGTGAGTTAATATAAGAATTTTAGAATTTAAGCGTTAATTAGAATAAAATTTATCACAAGTGTATTTCTTCCATAATTTTAAGTTAATGTTCCTAAAATATCGTCTATGACAATGAACACAAATAGCTAGTTTTAAAGCTAGATTCTTTTCTATTTAACTTTTATGTTAATTTTTTCAAGATAATTGCGAGGCTGCATATGTACAAAGTAAAAACGTGGACCGGGTAGATGCCGCGACCGAGGCTCATCCTTTGAAAGGGGCGATATTTTTATTTTATTTTTTTGATGTCCTTAACTTTGTATGTGATTATATTTGTACGTCAGTTTTAAATTTAGAAGCTAAATCTAAGATTAGGATTCTTTGCAATTTCTTTTCTCACATTTTTTTTTTCATGCTAGCTTAACGCACAAGAAATAACATTTATGTTTATGATCGCCATGTACGTAATGTTAAGTTTTTGCGAAGTGACTATTATTTTATCGTTATCTTTTATCTAATGTGTGTTTCTAYAAGTACAAAATATGTAAATAAATAAAACTGAATGATATCTTCTTTTAATAAAAAGCTTTCTTCAAGGGATAACTTCGATCAAATTTTAATTAAACAGCTAACTTGTCAATTAATATTTGTGCTATTTTATTTTAAGAATTATAAACTTTTTGTTGTTTAACGTATGAAAAAAAGATTAAGGATTTACATACATAGAAATTTTTGATTCTGTCGGTTGAATTAATTTCGATCGAAATTATATTATCCCTAATCCTAAGGTCTTTTCTAAACTTTTTCTTTGTCTGTCGCTTTCGTAAATTACGTTGGTTTACAAAAACAAAAAATTTAAATTAAAACTTTAATTAAAAGAAAAAATTTTCTTTGGTTGCCGATTACTCGGTGCAAATAGCTATCCTTTTTCGAACTTGTTTAATATCAATAACAATTATCACTACTAACGCCGTCATTTAATTTAGAAAAATAATTATCTTTTATTCGATTTCTCCTATTAATTTCACTAAAATTATCGTCGCGTGCATAAAAATAACTTTAGACAGGAAGGCGCATTGAATGCAAATTGTATCGCGATACGATGCATAATTGTTTGGTTTCTTAACACGATTCGTCGATCGTCGCGACCCGAAAATAATTTTAATCTGAAAATTCGATTTTAATTTCCTTCTTGGCTCCGTTCTTTCTTCCGCTGCGCATCCCGGCGAGATATATGCATGTGTTTTCCTGGATCGCGGACATCGGGAGAAAAAAACTTGGCACGCGCGCCGTTCGACGCTGCAGGTACGATTTTATCGATTTGGAAAATAATTGCTTATCCGGGGACACGGTAAAACATATTTACCACTGTCGACAAAACTGCCGCTTGGTTTCTCCGAATTATCGTTACTCGGATGAATCGTTACAAATATACGCATCGCTTTGTATCTGTTTATGCAGATCGGATTATTACACAAATTGGCGATCTTTATGGAATTTAGTTTTGAATCGGGTACATTTCCGCCGAATTGGTCAATTTGAATTTTAAACAATCGAATTCATTGAGCCATTTTGGTGCTTCTCTGAAGGTACATACTTTTTGTATAGATAATGACTCCATTTATTCAACAATGTGCCGATTTTGTTCCCGAGAAAAAATACAAGTGCCCATATAGGCCCATAATAGCGATTTAAACGCGTGAACAAGGGTGCTTCGTGAGCGTTTACGAGATATTCGTGGAATACAACGGTAGTACAATAGCGCCAGTATTCGATAACTGTAGCTATTGACATCAATAGATTTCGATTCGTACCGATAAATTCGCTCGCGTAAATCCGCATCTGTCCGCAACCGCTATTTATCTGTTCGTCTCCGTTCGTAAAATTATTTTTATCTTCCCTTTACGTAAATCCGCGATTACGTAAATCCGTAAAATAGATAGACGTAAAGCAGAAATCTATTTGCCAATTATTGCCTATATTCCGGTTCACTTTCTACTCGAGTCGAATTTTATTAATAGCCTAGAATATATCAATTCAGATTATCGTTGAGCTTCGATTTACAATGGGTGTAGCAAGCTTTAAGCCGAAATAAATTGACCGATCACGGTAGAATGTAAGGGGAATAATCGACTATGATTGATCAATTTCTTACGGCTTAAGGCTTATTACACTTATAGATCGGAGCTAAAAGAAAGAAAATTGAAGGAGAGAAAAATTCTCGAATACGCAAGAAATCGGACTTGGATGTTTGATAAATTGAAATGTTTGATAAATTGAAAAGTTTTACGTTAAATCAAACGTTAAATACAATTTGCATTCAATGCGCCTTCCTGTCTAAAGTTATTTTTTTATGCACGCAACGATAATTTTAGTGAAATTAATAAGAGAAATCGAATAAAAGATAATTATTTTTAAAATTAAGAATAGATTCGTGACCGATATGTGAAACCACAACAATTAATTAAAGCGCTCACGGTGTTATAATTATTTTTCTAAATTAAATGACGGCGTTAGTAGTGATATTTGTAGTGTAACGATAACTGTGAGAAAAATAGAGATATTGCGAGATTTTCTTCTAGCAAACCCGTCGTGAAAAATCCTTATTTTATGATCAACTTGAACTTAACTGGGAGCGCGAAGAATTCCGTGCGAACGTTGAAAAATACTCTCGCACTAGATCACGAAATTGGTATCTGAGGTACTGAAACGAAACACGTTCAGGGATTCGTGACGTCGCTGTGTGGACCATCGCGCCATACGCGAATTCATCTCAGCAAGTTCCAATTGCATTGCTCCAGCTGCATTCGTACCATTATTAGACCGAACAGCAATTTCTATCGGATGATGAAATATCGTTGTTGCGATTTTTCGCAACTGGCTATAATTTATTTCGCCGTTTGCAACGCCAAGGGAATTACAAATCTATTCCGCAACAGGCATTTTTACTGGATGAACAATTTTGTTCGTTTAATGCACAAGAAAAAAATTATCTTCTTCCTGTGAGGAAGTGTATCAATGCCATATATCTGCAAATTAAGATAAAAGCAGATAAAATGGAATAGGGGACTTATTTTTTAAAGAAAACACTGCATCCAAGTGACAGTCGTTGGAAATTGTTGCAGTTATTGCAAAACATGCCACAATAAACAACGAGTCTTATGCGACAACAGCTTTCTTCGATACAAATACTTATTTATTTTTATTGCTCCTTAAGATATCACAACATTATTTTAACTGTGTTCTCACAGTGAAAAAAGAATCTGGTTGCATTAATTGGAAATTTGATAAGTTCGATCAATATTTGCAATAGTTTTTATTTTATATAAACTGTCAGTTTAGATTACTCAAATATAAAAATATAGTTTTGTTCTTGTCATGAATATAATAATAATATTTATTTTAGATGATGTTTATTTTTTACTAATACTTAATAATTTAATAATTTAAAATTTAATTTTATGTTTTTTATTATCATGTGCAATAATGTTATTTTATTTCTTATCTGCCATTATACAGTAAAGATGCGAATTATGTTTAACTGTTTTCAGTCTGTCATCAGTTTACAAATAAACAATAAATAAAGTTTGTACTTGATTTATTTATTGTATTATTTATTATTGTTTCCTAAAATTTGACTCGTATTTCATATCTCATTTTTTAAATTCCCTCATTTCCCCTTTTTACTTTTTTGTTAATACTAAAATTGAACTTAAAATTTGAAAATTTTTATTAATTGGGTATTATAGCTACATGTTTCTTAAAAATTCTGTATAAATTAAAAATTTTTATACCGGAGTAATGTTAATTTAAAAATAAATTTCATATTATCTGTTTTTACCATATCTCAACGTTAGATGGAATGCAGTGGCGAGATAGTGTTTGAAATTGACATTAAGACGGATTCTAAATTCATCAAAGAATAAGCGTTTTTTATTTAAAAAATAGTTAAAATTATCTTTTCGCGATTTTAATGATGTGTAAAGTAGCTTATAAGTAAGAAATGTGTAAAGTACCTTATAAAATAAGAAATATTTTTTATATGTGTTTCTTAATAATTTTAAAGATTGAAACTGAATTGTAACTATTAGATTCTGACTGAATTTTTTTCTGAGTGAATATTATCAAAATTATAACAAAAAATATGTAAAAAGAAATATAAAAATGTCTACAATTTTTAAAATTTTATTTATCATGCATTTAAATTTTTTGAAAAATAATTTTCTCATATAAAACATTTTAGGAAAAATATTTGATACTGTATTGAAAAAATTAATTTCAACATTTAAAATTTATAACAATCGAAGCATTGCAGTTCCGATTTTAAGAGCAGGAGCGTGATTTTTTTATCTCTAGATAGACGGGATTTCTGTCTATTTAGAGATAAAAATTGATAGAAAATGGATAGATAATATCTTTTTTGTGAGATATGTAGTAAACTTTTTTGTAACGAAAATTTAGATGATCATTTTTCATGATCTCAAAATTTTTCTTTTCACGTTTGCGACATCTGAAGCTAAAACTTTGATTAAAATTCTTAAATTAAAATTCTAATAGAAGAACTTAAATTAAGCGGCGAACAATATTCCATTAATTATATTTACCTGTCAAGTTTAATTTATAGGAAAATCCCTTATTTACCAGCCATTAGCTCGAGCCACTGGATCTTTATTATCAAGAAAGATTGATTTTATCAAAGATAATTTTGTTTACGCTTTCTGTCAGAATTCCGAATGATAATATTAAAAAATTGCGATAGATGCATGATATCTTTCACGCGAGGCTGTGCGTAACAAATAAAAACGGTTTCAGTTTCCATCTTGGTTTGATTACCATGACTGTTGACTCCCTGGGGAGTCTTCTCCAAGCCTCGACGCGTCTTTGCGCATCACCTTCCATCGCTTTCGCGCGCGGCAGTGATCGTCGTGGCCCGCATTGCGTCTCTATCCTCGTGACGCCGGCGCCCTACAGTTGCCGATCCCCAGCCTCTCTACTCCCTCTCTCTCTCTCTCTCTCTCTCTCTCTTTCTCTGCGCATGTTTTGCGAGCTTTGGCGGTCACCTTTGCACAACCTTTCGACCTCAACGACAACGACAACGACAACCTTTCTATCGACATCGCGTCCTTCTACATGCTGTCAACTTTCCGAAACGAACTTCTCGTACAATTAGACGAGAATTATATTAGTTCGTTGGATTACGTCGTTGCGCACTCGATTGGTTCGACGGGTTCCGTTGTTGCGCATGCTGAATTGAGCTTGACGAAAATACTATTCTAATTTACTTGCGAACAATTTCAAGCGACACGATGTTGATAAATTCAAAGTAACTAGTTACTGTCTGTATTAATTGAAATAATTACACATATTACAGTAAGTACGTTAAAGAGAAAAATATCGTGTAAATACGCAATTTTATATAGAGATCTTAATATTTTACAGAAATATGAAGCTTCTTTAATCTTTAGAGGAGGGGTCCATTTTTAAAATCTTACAGTTTTTTCTTGAGTAAGATTTATTATAATTCATTGTATTCTTAAAATATGACACTGTTTCAGCGCCACTGTAGTGGTTTCCCCGTTTTAAAAGTTAAAACGTTATTAATTGCAGTCATCGTAGCTACATTCTGAAACAGAAAGAGAATAAATTTAACAAAAATTACGAAGAGTATAATTAAATTCTTTTTCTAAAGTGTTTTTACACTTTTTTAAAATGTAGTTTTTAATTTAGTATTTTAAAAATTATGGTTAAAAGAGAGTGCGAATATCATGTGAAATAATGTAAATAAAATAGTTATGAGCAAGTTGTTTTTAAGAGAAGAATATATAATGTACATTTACAACAATAGAAGTTTAATGAAAATTTATATGTATACTTATATGTGTCGTTGTTAACTATAGTTTCTGTGTCTCTAATCTTCATTTTTAGAATAGTAGCGGTAGCTGTCATCTTTTAGCTTGTTTTTATTCTGTCTTCAGCTATAAATGGTTAAGACATGAATTACAATATACAGGGTGAATTTTTTAACTTGAGCTTGCAAAATATCTGGAAAAATAAATATTTTCAGAAAAAATGTTTTAGACAAAAATTTGGAGAGGGAGATAAAAGGGTACCACTAATTTGACTTTGGGTGTCGTCGTTAAGGTCAGATCAAGGTCACATCGATTTTTTTAAAGAAGATTTTTTAAAGATCACCATATTTATGATTCCAGAATCTAATAGCTGATAGCAAGAGCTTTTCAAAACACTATAATGAAATTCATTTTCATTAAGTACTTTCCAAGTTATGAGAAGTTACAGTCTTCAACATTAGCATCGAAACCCTAAATTTATTAACGTGCTATTTCCGAATTGTTAATTCCGGCCTCTTTCGCAAAATTATTCATGCCGATTCTTCTTATCAACGGATTCCATGAAAACGAGTGTGAAACGAGCACGTAGCAGGATGGATTTTAAGGTCCTATTTTAATTTGCTAATGTGCTAATGCTAAAAGCTAATGAAGGCATTTTTGCGAAATAATAGAAGAATAGAAAAATGAATAATGTCCTATTTTGCCACTCGAGTATTGAGAGACAAGTTTTTTCTTATGAAAAAGCTCTGTGAAGAAATTCCATGTGGCATTTTGCTTTTTACTATTAAAACACACATTCACATAAATTTGCTATTTTGTTCTATCCTGACGTTGGACTTTCTCAAAATATCATCATACTTTCATATCTCCTAGAATGAATAAGAATTTAGAAAAGAAGTCATTCAGTCTGATGAGACGAATGCCACATGGAAATTTAATCACAGTTCAACACAGTAAGTTATCCTTGTAAAGCTCGTCAATATTTTACTGATTCTTGAGTGTAGACGTGAAGGAATATCTTTTGTTGATTTTCCATTTTCCTATCATTTCGTAAATATATCGGATTACACACGAAATGAGGTTGTTGACATCATAATGATTCTTGAAGAGTATCGTGATAATTATCGTGTCGCAGCACAGTTGTCTTATGGTCTTGCCTTCATCAGCCGGACACTTCAGGTTCTTGCCTTGATCGGCCGGATTCCTCACGGTCTTGTCTTCATTGGCCAAATTCCTTACGATCTTGCTTTTATTGGCCAAATCAAAATGCCTTAAAATCCTGCTATGTCCTCGTCCTGGACATCGTGTTGAAAGTTACAGTCTTCAGCATTAGCATCGGAACCTTAAATTTATTGTGTGAATTATTCATTTTTGCATAGCAACCCCTATTTTTGTCTATTTTTCAATATTCTAACAAAACTAGAAATTCACCTTCAAATCGACATGTGAAAGATCAAAATGATTAGTAGGACATCTTCATAGGAAAAAAAAGTTTAAGTAATCCAATATCAATGTCCACAGCTATTCATTCAGACTATTGCCTGCGTTCATCGAAATGATAGTCTCATAAAGTACTTAATGAAAATGAATTTCATTGTAGTATTTTGAAAAGTTCTTGCTATCGGCTATTAGATTCTGAAAAATATGGTGATCCATTTAAAAAATTGATGTGACCTTGACCTGACTTTAACGACGACACCCAAATCGGTGGTACCTTTTTACCTCTCCTTTCGATCCAAACAACTTTTGTTTGAAACATTTTTTCTGAAAATGCTTATTTTTTCAGATATTTTGCAGTCTCAAGTTAAAAAACTCACCCTATATACCATTATTACTTGCATCTATTCTTGCACTTATATTCGTGTCTCTTTAGATGTCATCTCATGCTTCTTTAAATTTTCAATTCTTTGGCAAATATCGAATATTACATTTTCATAACGCGTCATATTTGTATTTAATTCTTATTTTATATTATATGTATATGTGCGTACGTATATATGCGTATTATGCGTGCTCGATAATAACACATTAATTTTTATTTAATTCAGAGACATTTCTTTTTTGGGTATAAAGTATCGTAATTGGTATAAAGTACATATTATAAATAAAATATATTAGTAATAAATAGTAAAATCTTCTTATTTAGATGCGTTTTTTTTTGTCGCACTTACAAATAGGTACATGAGGTACATGAGATTTTTTCGAAATTCTATGAGAAAAAAATTTGCTATTTGTAGGCTTAGAAATAAAAAAGGATGTTATTCTTTTGCGTCTCTAAAAAGCTCGCATTTTTTTTTTCAGATTGTGTATGTACATCATATAATGAACGACTATAACGCGTTCCGTAGTAATGCCAGCTATAGTATTCTCGTTAAAACTTCTGGATAGAAGGAACCGTTGTTAGTACATGTACGCGAATATTCTTTTAACGACTTTATCTCATGCGGTAAAAATTCCCAGAAACGTAAATTTTTCGATTATTGAAGACTTTTACAAATTCATTGAAGCCCAATTCATTTTTGCTAACGAATTTTATTCGGTTGAATTTATAGATTGCCAATGGAAATTCGGAAAGAAAGACGTGAAAAGTTTCTGTTTTAAAACTATAGAAACACTGTTTGCACATTGACAAGAATTTTAATATCAGATTTTGCGTGTGTGGGGTAAGCTCGAACTTATATAGTACGGTAACATGCAAGATAAATCTACGATTTTGTGAAAGATAAATCTATTTTCATGGGATTTGTTTTTCACGTTTTATCGAACTATCATCACTCTGGCGAATTCAGTAGCTTTATCAAAATATCGAACAGAATGATACTCGTTGGAGTTAAAGCTCATCAGCATAATCAGTTAGTTATCATTATTGCATAAACAATGGTCAGGATTTAATGATAATACGAATTATTTCAGACTGTAAATAAATACAACTGGCATTTGATTTATAACGAACAACAAAAACTTTATGTTTCTTCTTTCAGGTTTTTTGAATTGTTAGCCTCATTCGCAAAATCTTACATTTCGACGATTTTCCGTTTCACGAAACTCTTGAGATTTGTATATTTTGTTTAATATTTGTTATTCTTCAAATTTATAAACTTTTGCGATAAATTTTCAAGTTTTTGTTAAATACTTAAAGCATTTTTTGAGATTGCGAGCAAATCGACGTATCAAAATTAAAAAAAAGAAAGATCTTTCTTATATTTCTGATATATTTACGTTTCACTCACGTTTCAAATGTCATGGGTGATGGACGCTCGCTTACTGTAGAAGTTTCAATCGATTACATTTTTTTTGCTTTATTGCAAGTTACCTAATAATTTTTGTTTTCATCTTTAGTTTATTTGAACATTACTTTTATTTCTCACTTTTTTTACTAGTTTTACTTTTAGACCTCAAAAACCGTTACGAACTTAAGACAATTTTTGAAATGTTAATACATCGAGTTAGTTTTATAACAGTTATTTCGACGCTAATTTATCAAATTTACAGTTATTATGACTGTTAAATTTGTTTACACTATGTAAGTTTAAAATTATTATACTTGGCTGATGATGGCTACGGGAAGCTGAAACGTTCCAATTTTAGATTCTCGTCGGATTAAAGATTTATTAATACTATATCTTTTTCTTACTCGTTTATTGGCCTATCTATTTATTTATGTCTTCTTTTATATTACATACGAGCGTTATTATATCTATATATATTCTTTTTCTAAAGATTTGCAGCATTCAAGTGCTCAATCCTCTTTAATCGATAATCTTTATTAGCAATCGGATAATCTCAAGATTTAATTAAGTCGAACGTCGACATCGTGGCGTAGCAGAATATTGTAACATATTGTTGCGTAGTATCTGTGAATGTTGGAGAATTGCTGGAAAAGTATTCTGATCAATGGCAATAAATGCTTCTCAGCGATTTTGCTAAGACGTTAGCCGATTAATACTTGCGTGCTTATCTTTTGAACAATTTGTCTGAAATAATTAAATTAATTAATAATAATTTTCTTACAAAGGCAGACGTAAATCCGTTAACCGTTTTTGACTCTCACAATTTTTTTCACTCTTTGCATGTTGAACATTTCTTTTTTAATGTTATTGATTAAAAGTTTCGTCACAAAGACAAAGATACTGAAGTTTATTCTGAAGTAACGATCAATGATTAACAGCGAATAATTTATTCTCTTTCCCGAAAGAAATAGGTTTTGCATAATAAATTTTAAAGTAAATGGCTATTAATTTTAGCTGAAAATATTGTATCGTCCATTACAAACTCGATATTTAAATTTATTTAAATATATATACTGAATATAATTATTTCAATTCATTATTAAAATAACATTTTTAGATGTATAAAACGGTCCAAGTAGAGAATAAAGATAAATATGAGAAACATATAAACATATAGAATATGTTTTTATATTGCTATTTTAATTTTTGTATGAAAAAATAGGAGAGAGTGAAATTATTTTGTAATTTTTAGAGTGTCATTCTGCTTTATAAGGACTTGCTTCGAGTTTACTTTAAATTTCAAATCTTTAAAGGCTAATCCATCGATAATGTTATCGTATAGATTGATGTTGACGTTCGCTTAATGATGAATGCAAAGAGTGTGTCGTTTTCTATTGCCTCGGGTTAGTTTTATAAAACATTTTGTTGAAGCGACCGGTGGCTTATCCATCACGGAGTCATTAATCATTCGATCGTACTTTCTTAAATGTAGGGTAATACAAGGTGATGTTATAATACAGTCTTTTTCTTGTTATAAATAACGATGCACATGAAAAATACATTAATCGACATTATCGCACAGAGAAATATCGGTTTATCTATGAAGATAATCCGATGCTCGTGTTACTTTAAGTTAAGTTTGCTCATCGAATTTCATGCTTCTTTAGCTAACCGAACATTAAATAAATGTGATATCTTCCTCATTATTTTCATATTCTTAAGATATTCATTGTTTGTTTATATAATTCATATGTATTTGTATTTGTATTGTTTAATTTAGCATAATCCGATGAACTAAATCGTGTGTTTAGCGTCTAGCTTAAAGCGCAAGTCTATACCGGCGATTAATGTGCAATAAATACAATTCATTACTTTCATACTAATTCATTACTTTTGGTAATTCAAAGGATTCAAAAGGTAATTCAAAGGAATCAAAAGAACATAAAAATACTAATAACAGTCAACATAGGCGTATATAAAACTATAATTATTTAGAAATTACATAGACGTTTTGACTCTTGTTTGGGTCATCTTCGATACATCAAGGAAAGCTAAGAATAATGAAACTTGCAGTGTATATAAAAATTAAACAATATCAAGTAAATAAATAGATTTTTTGACCGTCAACGAATAAATCGAATCAAATGAGAATTTGTCTATACGGTCAGAGCTGGATCTTAAGTGCCCAATCATATTATTGTATACATTTTTGATACAAATTTTTTAGTTATTTTTGAACTGCGCGCTGACTGTTTGTCGGACTTGCAACGCAATTCTAAACTGAACTAATAAAGTCACAAATTAATTTTTGATCGTCAGTTAGATATGTGCTAATAGCATCTTATCGCGATAAGTTATTCACAGTTTTTTAAGATGCGCGATTTGTTTGACTTTATTAGTTCAGTTTAGAATTGCGTTGCAAGTCCGACAAACGCGCAGTTCAAAAATAATAAAAAAATTTGTATCAAAAATGTATACAATAATATAATTGGGCATTTAAGATCCAGCTCTGACCGTATAGGCAAATTTTCATTTGATTCGATAAAAATTAAAGTTAAAATATAGCGAAACCGTCACAATAAATTAAAATAAGGTACATGATCAATTGATTTAGCATCATGAAGAATAAATTGTCCGTGTTTAAAATGAAGTTGTCAATGTATAAAAGTGTTTCGTCATATACATTTGTCCAAAGTCGGTATTGAGTGAAGTGATTCTAAGTGAGTAGACAAATGTAACTCACTCAAATTGAAATAAATTAAAATTTACAAATGATTAAATAACTTAAAAACTTATATAAATAAAAATAATATAGTTAAATGTCAAAGACTTAAGATGTAAGTCGTTTATAGAGTAGATCTTGTGAGAGAATCGTATAACATATGAACATATTTGTCTCTACTATACAGGCAATACAACAATAAAATTAATAAAAAATAAAAATAATCAGAAGAAAGAAGCATGTATCCCCCTTCTTTATATTTTGAATAAATAATTTAAAATATAAAAAGTCAAAAAGATCTGTGTCTGTAACTATAAGACCTTTTTGTTTATATTTTTGTTATATATATATATATATATATATATATATATATATATATATATATATATA
>JANQDE010000110.1:334916-404562 GCA_037157785.1 Cephalotes varians | reverse complement strand
ATAAAAGCTAGTACTGTACGTTTGAATTAATATGTATGATACGAACGATGAAAATTATTATGGAAACAATACATTCTTAATTGAGAAAATGAAGGTAAATCTCATTTTGCATGATTAAAGGAAAGCATGATTGTCATGTACTCTCTTCATTATTATTACGAATTTATTATTTTTGTACGATTCTTTTGGAAATTTATCTTATTGTTGGTATATTAAAATAAACGCTTTTTGAAGCATTTAGCAAAATTTAGTTAACATATTAACATTTGAATGGAAAAAATGATTTAATGTATAATGTAATTTTGTAATATTTTTGGAAAATTATTTGCATTATACGTTTGTTTTTCTGCTATTTTCATTCATTACGTTTGATTGAGATAAAGTACGTACAAAGTATGTAGAATATTTTACTAATGAAATTGAATCATTGTTTTTATAATTGCTTTTCAGAATGATTTCGATGTTTCGCGTATAGGGAATGCGTTACGCACCAACTAGTTTATAAACTGGAAATTAAACACGTTACAATGAAGTATTATGTTGTTAAATACGTTGTTAACCTAATATCATATAATATTTCCATGTTAACTAGCATTGGTACGTGAAACAAACGGAATGTTTTGCACCGAATATTGTACAATTGCGCCAAATATTTTATTGAATTTATAATCGAGCTTGATTATGCGTGTTTCTTATCTATCTTATCTAAAGATAAGATGTTAAATCGATACTCGCATCTATCGAAATCCTTTCGAAAGTCTTGAAGTTTATTGTTAGCTCTTTTCCGCGATGCTGATTGGTTCTTTTGCAGCGCTTTTTTCGATCGACTGTCACTGCATATTTTGACAGTTGTGTATATTAAGGAGTTAATAATATAAAGTATAACGTAACAGTATAACGTCAATTGCATAAAGTATTTAAACAAGTATAAAATGTAAAAAATAAAAAAGCTAAATAGCGCGGGCGAAGCGCACATCTGTGAGTGTCTAGTGTCATAAATCTTTTATGGAAAATATTAGGGGGACCGGAAAGTAATGTCGTTTCTGCTCATGTCAATATTTTGTCATTTGTCAGTTCATTGTGTACTTTAAAATCGTGCAAAAAACATTTTAAGATTAGAGTGACTTGTTTATTTGTAAATAATTAAATCTTAATTTTTTTTACAATTTGAAGTGAAATGGCCAGCCAAATACCAAAAGAGGTACATATCCGATATTGTATGCTTTTTGAGTTTCACAAAGGTAGTAACGCAACAGTTGCTACCAAAAATATTTGCGATGTTTATCCAAGTGTATTAGACGTTCGTAAATGCCACCAACTTTCTAAGTGACAACAAAATTTGAAAATTTGGATGATATCCAAAATGCCATCTCCAGATATTTTGCTCAAAAACCAATTGATTTTTATCGATCCGGCATTGAAAATTTGCACACAAGATGGCAAAAGATTGATGATAACGAGGGTGATTACATCATTGATTAAAAATAAAAACTTGCTAAAAATTTATTTGTTTAAATTTAATRTAAGAAAACGACATTACTTTCCGGTCCCTCTAATAAGAGAAATAAATTTAACAAACAGTCCACGCATAATGTTTACGTGATATTTTATCGAAATTCGGAGACGTCATAGAAACATCATGTTTTCCGGTCGTAGGAAATCGATCGCTCACGAACACGAGACATTTCTTAATGTATCCGAGCCGTAGCCGAGCAATTTATTTTCTTGATGCGCACAATCGGGACATCGTCGGCGTTTCCTGCTCTTGACGCGCTCATATCAGCAGGAAAATCGAATAAGGAGGACGATGCAGCCCGCAATAAATCTCAGACCGCCGGGACACTTCCAACGGGGATTTATTTCATGGCAATTTACTTGATTCCCGTGCGTACGGCTGCTTCGCCTCGCTTAACGCCATGAAATTAGGGCCCTCTCCCGTTTGACGTTTCACTCGATTACGACATGGCTTCTCCTCCATCTCCTTGTCCTCTTGACACCCTCGCGTGTGCGCCCCCAGGGTAAAAATAACGCGGTTTAACCTTGTTCCATACAACATGGAGCGATCTTTACCCGGACGAGTTACGAGCCGCGGTGGTTAACCCACATTGCTGCGGAGAGCAAAGTTGGGAAATCGAATTAACTTTTTTGTGCCTTTTATCTTTTTTTTTTAGAAATGTTTAATTTGGAATGCATGTATTCTGAAAGAATTTGTCTTGCTTTAATAAATAAAAAACTTTAAAAGTACGGATAAAGAACATAAATGAATCAAATATATTTTGTTAAAAATGTAGTTTATACTTGTGGCATGTATACATGGCATGATATATTGAAAAACAGAAAATAAATCTTTTTTTTTATTATATTAATTTTTGTATAATGTACAAATGTACAATTATGACATTCTGCAGTTTATAATATGTGATAACTCCAATTTGTAATAACTCTATCAAAATAATATAATAAATAAAGAGAAATTATCTTTTTATGTTATTAATGCATTCTTAGTATATATAGTAAATATAAATTAGTACATGTAATAAATATAATTGTATCTTTTATTCAAAATGTTGAATAAGAGACATAAGAGAAGAGAAAATAGTAAGAGAAAATAATTCTTGAAAAGAAAATAGTAAGTAAAAAGTGTATTTTTTATTTCTATTTTTATTTTATTTGCACGTATTATTTTATACTATCGTAATAAGTTAATGAACCCATATTTTTATTATCTGTATTATCACGATGTGAATAGAAGTAAAATTTACTGGGAGTTAATACAAGACACAAAGAGCATGAAAAATATGGTAGCTTATTCTTTTATGACCACAGTTCGTTTTAATTACTCGCAAAATAACAGTCTGTAAATTGAACGTGATATTAGTTATAATTTGAGACGAAGGATTAATTTGAACGCGTGACAGAATTTCAGTCGATCCATAAAATTTACGCTTGACTCAACTGAAATCTGAAAATTAGCGAATTATTTGTTTTCAACGAACTTTGGCTTTGAGTCTGGGACAAAACGACCGGAAAGTTTACGAGCGGACGTTTTATCGGCATGACGACTGACCCGAGTGGGCGTCTGTAAAATGTGTTTTTCAATCCGGATTTCCCAGGACGCGCGCCTTTCGTGTAATTCGAACGAGCCACATTAAATGACTTAATTTTTCACACGAGGTCGTGACTATTCGTACGGAACTTTTATAAAATAATGGAACAATGAGCGTGAGTGTGTGTCGACAGCACGGTGGAGACGTTCGGATCTTCGAGATCCGAGAACGTCAAGAATCTCTTCACTCGACACGACGAGATTCTCCGCGATTAACATCTAAATGAAGGAATTTAAATCTAATAATGCCGCGATCTGGCAATTACGTCTTTCTTCGTGAAACTCGGAGCATGCGACGAGTATTTAATAAATTGTAATAATGATTTATATTGAAATGGCATTGATTATTACTTGAACGTTCAAGAGATCGTTGTTGAGTTATCTTGATGATCATTCTTGATGCTAAATGCTATTAGAATATCTTGACCTCGTGCAAGAATAGGATAGTTTATTATGTACACGGTTTGTGTCTCAAAAGTTTTCGAACTTTGTTTAAAAATCCCCAATTATTTATATGATTTTTGTAATTTTATTTATTAATTATTCAAAATCCATTTTATCTGAAGTAATACAGTCTTTAGATCGTATAATTTCTAGAAAAACATTTCTGATAAACTTCTTTTGAAATAATCTATATCTTACGATTTTCGAAACTGTATTAAAATGTTTTCCTTTCAGTTTTATTTTTGGGAAAAAAATAATTATAAGACGTTATATCAGAATATATGTGGATGGTCAAGCAGTAGGACACTTTTTGAGGTCATATGTTTGTTTTCCTTAATTTTTCTCGACGAGCAAAAATGTGTTTTTGGCGTCACAGCAAATAAATAATATAACATAGAGAAATGCAACTCTACAAAGTTACATAAAGTTTTAAAAAATTCCATATTATTTCAATAGATAACGTCTAGTTATAACTTGTAAAAAAAAAATTCGGAAACAGATTGTATACATATAATAATAAATAAAATTTATAGATTACGTGATGGCATCATGAGATATACAATAAAAATTCTCCTGAATGTAAAATTTGAATAAAAAAGCAACTGAGAGATAGAGTCTTCTTTTATGTGCTAACTACATTTATTATATTGCAAATTTATTCGCAGAATTTCAAACATGTTCAAGCAGTTATCAGCATTACGAGCATATGTTAACGTCGCATTTGCATTTTTGTTTTCTCGCACTTTATATATTTTTTATATTTTTTAATGTAATGTGATAATAAGCTGTGAGATGCGTTAATATTATGTTTAAATACAGTAGCGTACGTAATAGAATCTTGAAAACAGATAAACCATATGAATCGGTAAAAAATTAGAAATGATAATCAAATTGTGGAAAGTAGTTTCGTAGAAAATAATTGATTAAGTAATATATAAAGTAATTATTTAAAGTAATTATATAAAGTAATTATTTTTGTGTGAGAAATTATCTCTATAGAATTTCTTGTCATTTCTGTCGTTTCTCCCGATCAAGTTGTGAATTTATTAGATCGGGAGCAAAAGTTCTTGCTGATGTAGATAGATGTGCATTAGTATGATTTTATAAGCAGAAATATTTATAGTTTTTATAAGTTGGCGTCTCTGGCATTAATGTTTATGCATGATAAGCCATAAATTTCAACATAACTTTACATTTAGTATGATTAAAAAAGGAGTTATATAAAGAGCATATTTGCTATTGCCTTTTGTTTTGTTTTTATCAAAAGAAAAGTGTTACTGATGCAGAGAATTATTTGTGAGACTTATGATGAAAATGTTATATTAGAACATGTGCAAATTAGTTTAAATGATTTAAAAACGGTGATTTCGATCATACCAGTGAAAAAACGCTTCGAATGCTCTGCAGTTGTCAAAGAAGACGAGTTGCGGAAAGATGAGAAAAAGTGGAAAACGATGGAAAATACTTCGATTAATTTATCGATTTTTTTATTGTAATAAAAAAATTGCAAAAAATCGGCAAAAGCTTTTGCACTGATCTAATACATAGACCAAAATCAAAGACGAAATATATAACCTAGATTTAATCCAAAACTATTCATATCTAACTTATCTTCAAAATGTTAGGACGGGGACATTGTATATTGTCATTTAGTTACCTTCTACACGTGACAATTATGCCGCATTTCTGATTAACGTAAACTTTGAAAACAGTTAATGCAAATAATTGATTGCAAAATGACATCGGGGCTAATTGTTATATTTTTTGATAATTTTTAGTTAATTAAGTTGGATAGTTACTGTAAAGAGATTTATCAAAAGCATATATCCATGCTATGTTACAAATATTATTTTATATAAATATAAAGTTGTAATTTATTTATTTTATATTGATAAAAATATCAATTTGTAACAACTTCATGTGGGATAGATTGCTACAATTATCGAAATAAATTATGACAATTATAAGTTCCTCTAAATATATTAATTATTTGTAAATATATTAAATTATCAAATAAAATGAAAGTTTTCTACATATCTACTGGAAATATAAAATAATGATAAACAACAGTTCTAATAAGTTATTCTTCTGACACATATATTTTGTAATAAAAAATTATAATTGAAATTATATATAAAATTACATATAAAATTATATATAAAAATTATATATAAAAATTACAATATTATTTAATATATTCATATATCGATCGGAAATTTATTATTTATAGTTGAAAAAAATCTTTTAAGAGATCAACATAAATAAAATTTGCATATTAAATATAAAGTAGAGATACATATTACTGTATAACAACGTATAATAGATTGATTTAGGAATATTACATGTAATAATATTTGGTTTATTTTATTTTTGGCTGTAGAAAATAATAAATATTATTTATTTTGAAAAATATATTATGTATTTCAAAAATGATTATTGAATTATTAATATAATGTTTCAAAACAACATCATTCTTTATAATATTATCTTATATATAATATTATAACAATAATATTATCTTTTATTCTAGAAACAGAATACATTAAGCATAACAATCTATAACCCCGGTCTTTCCTTTCTTAACTCTATAAAATTTTTGAAATTTTTGAATTTATGAAAAGTAGAAGTAAAAGACAAGTAATAGAATATAGAAAAATGAAATAAATAAGTTAGAATTATCCCTGGCTGTTATTTTTCGCAACAAATTCTTTACAATATTCGGGGGGAATAAGGGATTGAGATGCTTATCAGCATCGTTGTTATTAAATTGATTATCAATTTAATANAAATATAATTCGGCGCGCAGTTGAACTTGAGATATGTATACAAAGTCACATAAGAAATTTCAGCACGAAGACCTAGCTTTGACCGTGAGCGCTTTAGTTAATTAATTGTTGTGGTTAAATAAGTTAGATTGCGTGTGTCTTCTTTTTGTAAGAGATGATGTATAATAGATGCATAAAATAAGATGATTGTAAATATTGTTCACAAACTGTCAAATGTTTATTATTAAAACGGTATTCTTGTTCCTTGAAAAGAAATAATTATAAAGATTTTAATAAAATTTTAATTTTATTTTATTAAGCAAATAATATATAAGCACTGCTTTGTCAAGCATAATTTCCTTTTCGAAATTATTTCTAAAACTTGAACTACTATCAGTAGAGCTGAAACTTTAAAGGAAGTATTCTTCGCTTGAAGAAAGTGTAATCGTCATAATTTAACTTTTCTTGAATAATTTTAGTAGCGGAATTATTAATTTGATAAAGCAATATAACTTGAATTTTCTTATCGTAATTCAAATATTTTGGTTCAGAATGATGTAAAAAAATTTTATGTGAAATAGTATTAAAAAGAGATTTTTATTTAATGCATTTTTTTAATATTTTGTGTCATATTTTAAATTTTTACATCGTGCAGTTTTGCAATTTAAAAGACGCGCGCCTGAAATTTAAAAAACAAATTCACTTTATGAAAACTGTCATTTACATCTCGTGCACCATGCATTCAATGGATTTCACTTCAAAGCTACGAGATCAGTCTGATTAAAAGCGACCAAACTTCAGTTAATACTGGCTCAACTAGAATTATCGCAGTTTGTTCACTCTCCCTTTCTTTTCTACAGATTAAGATATTCAACAATAACATTGGGCCAATCGATTCAGGTTCGAGCAAATTAATTCTACGTGCCAAGTAATAAGTTTGAAGGTTGAATCGCTATTTGACAGAACTTGGGAATGACTAACTGAACCTTGAAATAAATAACCTATCGTTACTAATTAACCAATTATCGACGAGGGAAAAGACAATTTGTCACTGGTCGTGTCCATCCGTCTCGCTACAACATTGAAATTGAGTTTGAAGCTTAATTAACGAAGCTAATTTAAACTTGACCACCGTTTGCGTAACTGCAACATTTCGTGGGCTTATGTATCCGCCATGTTTATGGTTTATCGCATAATCTTCTCTCCTATTGTGGAGATTATCCTAATTAATTTCTGAAAACTTCATTTATTTTTATTGAAATTTTTATTTGTCCTCATATTTTCTAAATTTTGAAAAATAAATTGTAATAGGTTGTATAATTGTAATAATTGTAATACGTAAAAGTGAAAAAGATATATTATTATTTATGTAGTGTAAGTCTTGGATTAAAGTTTTAAGATCAATGACATAGAATTCTAAAACTATTGATGTCTTTGCATTTGAATAATCAATCAATCTTTATTTTAGATTTCAGTTTTTATGATTTAAAAAATTATCTAATACTTGAAATAAATCTCTTAAATTAAATTATAACTATTTTTTAAATATTATAAATAATGGCGATATATTCATTTAAATGCTGAGTCTAAGTGATCTTTATAAAGAATAAAATAGAGATTTTGCTGGAATAAACAAAAATATTTGCAACTATGTTGTCGTTAAATTTCTGTCGTTGAACTTGTGTTACCGCTACTAAATTTTGCTCTGCTCATCTAAGACAATGGTGAAAGTGTCGATAAAACCACAGCGAATGATCTCGCTTGAACTTTAATTATTCGCGTAAAACTTGCCAGAAACGCTCGTTTCCGTTTTACGATCTCGGAAAAATGGTGAAGAAAGAACGAGTTCGTGCGCAACGAGAACCGAAATGGTTTTTGCTTTTCTCGTCTTAAAAAGATATCGCGGGATGTATTTCGTAGTGGGTATTTCTGTTGGATGTTCGTTGACATAAACTGTCGACATCTCATGAATGAATTGGATTGAGGTGAATGAAAGAAGATACGACATCCGCTTATCGGTCTTTCGCTGAACTTATTTGAGAAGTTATTTGCTTAAAATTCATCAAAGTTACGCGAGCCTTAGGAAATGGAATACGTGCAAATTGCAACAAAGAAAGGAAAAAATATGGAAGAAGAGATCAATCCGATAAACTTAAAGGCCGGTTTGCAATTTGATTTTATAGTCCCAGAATTAAATTTTCTGAAATTTTGATACATAGATTCGTAAATTTAAATTGTTTATCATTATCATCATTAATATTATATTTATTATTATTGTCATTATTATTAGAACATGAATTTGTTTAATAAGAATTAATGAAGAAGTATGAAAGAACCAAAATTAAATATTATTTTATTTTCTTTTTTTTTCTATTTTTAATTTTTTAATCAATTAGTCTTCCGAAATCCTCGAAAAATATTCATGTTACTATCCGATGAAATTATTATACATCCATTTGTTGTAATTCACAAGCGATGTTTTTAGTAATTTAACCAACAGATTTCGCCAACGATGGATGGAATCCATCTTTAGTTGGACGAGCCTTGAGACCTGTGTGGACATGTAAGTAACTGTTGGAGATTCTTGTGAAATGGAGCGTTGAAAGACGAGTAGTAATCGACGACACAAGTCGGCCAGTGCACGTGCACAAAAGCTATCTCTCTTTGACCACAGTCGGCGACGTTCCTCGCGCGTTTCTCCGGAAGTTCCATTTGCCATACCGTGATTTATACGAGGTCGTTCCCAAGTCTCGGACAAATGTACGGTTGGGGAAAACGGGAGACCTGTTGGTCTGCTATCGTTAGATCGTGAAATCTACAAATTTCCCGACTGCCGGACCTTCCGAATTCTCCGAATAGTTATGTTTTGCGACTCGAAAATTATCGCATTCTGATTTATTCTGAATTATTATTCTTTGACATCTCCTCTGCGAAAGATAGTAAAATTAATTGATTTATTACGACATAAATTAACATATGTATTAGATGTTCCGGTTAGTTTTAAGAGATTTTTACAAAAAAATACGTTTATTTTAGAGAGACGTTAAGTTATATCTTATTCAAAATATTTTCCATCGCCAGCTATAACTTTTTTCCATTTTTCTGACAATAAGTGAATTCCGCGATAAAAAAAAAGTTCATTCTTTGAAGCAATCCGTTGTATAATGAGCTCTCAAAATCAATCAGAATTTAATATTAAGACATTTGTTATTTGTTATGTCTTTTCTTGTTTTCTCTTCATTTTGATATTTTATCGCGTGGTTTACATTGATTTTTAAAATAATTTTTTAAATAATAATGATAAGCAAGAAAGTTATGGTATATTTTTTAATTATGTCAAATATTATATCTTTGAATTATAGACTATTTTTATCTTAAGGGTTGAATTTTGTTCATGATTGTCAAATGTGCAGTTATATGCATTATTGGCAAATAATATATAAACATTATTGGCAAACTTAGAAGAAATATTAATGATGAAATATTAATATTTTTTAATACTTTTTTATTCTTTAATATCATTGATCCTTAGTCTGCAAAGTTTTTTGGTCTGCAAACTAGTCGTTATGTCCTACTGTATTCTTCTATATGTTAAAGTCACAGAAAAATTCTGAAAAATTTTTGTAGTATCTTTAAACCTTCTACTTTACAGATCAATCAAAACATTTTGGAAAAAATTAATTTTTTAATATAAACGAAATAAGTTATAAACGCAGATAGATTTTGCGCGGACATGAACAACCCTGGTTTGCAGATTGAGAGTTAAAAAGAATTTTTATAGCATTACGAATTTCATTTAATAAATATTACAAATCGAAATAAACGCACTTGTGTATACAACCATGCAGCAGTCAAGAATAAATATTGACCAAATGACATTGCTTCTAGCCATTAACTCCTCGCTGGTAATTGTTGTTGCTCAGCCTGTTATTAGCAAACGTTGGAATGTGTTTACTCGTAATTGTCTGGATAACATTGATCCTTCCCATCCCTTTATTAAAGATCTGCAATAGCTATTTTATATTATTTCAATTCGAAAATTTTACAGAAAAAGCGAATAACTGAAAAACTTTTCGCAGCTTACAAGTTAAGAATTTTTCTTTTAAAATGTTTTACATTAATGCGATCACACTAAATATTGAATAACATCGCGAATTGTACGCTGCTATTCTATGCGAAGATAAAATTAATGGGAACGCTACACACTTTGGCAAATACTACGCGGTCTGCTTTGTCGACGTATAAACCTGCCACTCTATCTCTCGTGAAATACAAACAAAGGAACATTGAGGCACTTCAACATTTCGCATCCATTTATTCGTAGCGACGATGATCAGCGAAATCGCATTCTATATTGCACTTGAGACACTTTAGAATACTGGCATCCATTATTGAAATGTAGAAGGGTATTAACGTTTCCCATGAATTAAATAATTTCAATTTTTATATGTGAAGTCATATCTGTGATTAAAAATATATTTTACGTTTATTATCAAGCCATATCAAAAAGTACTTTGGAATATTGTTTTGGATTTTGTTTCAGAGTACAATACGAAGATTCGAATAAGTTTCCGAAAATTTCATCTAATTGCTCTCGAATTGATCTGTCATTTAGAAATTGAAAAAAATGCTATATATTGATATGAGTTAATTTCGTTTTTTGAATAGCATAACTCGATATAATTGTTATTTAAGTGATATATAATAATTAAATAATATTGATTTATTTTATTTAATTATACTTAAGTATATTTATTCCACTTAAAAAGATAAACAAAATTATTTATTAGTCGAATACTTGTTAAAAAGGAAGGAATCCTTAATTTTTTTAACCTTTAGTTTTAACCTTTAAATTTTTTTCAGACATCATCGCTGAATTTTCGGAAAGAGCAACTCTATCCTTAACCAATTACGATCTAAAAATTTTGATTAAGACCTGAGTTACATATAAAGATTTAAAAGCGCAAATGAATCTCTTGGGATTTAATAGGTTAATGTAATTTTTCGTGTAATGGAATGGAAAAGTTAAAATCGATTAGATTGTTCAATTGAACAAACGTTGCTCGTCTAACAAAACTCGATTCTCTCGTGGTAGGAATATAGAAATATTCGAGCGTAAGTGTATCTGCCTTCTTGTCTCGCGTGTTTCCTTGCACGGAGGAAAGTATAATCAGTTTGTGGCGCCGGGTTGTGAAACTGCGGAGATTACCGTAAAGCTGGGGGCCATACGATGAAATGGATCTCCGCGGTTTTTAAATAACTGGGAAACACGAGTGCTCGTAGAAGAAAGCGGATATAATGGATGAGATTTTAAGTGGATTTATCCCTTTATCGCATTTTGCTCATTCATCGTGGACACGTCACGATAGTTGCTTCTGTAGTGCAGACATAAAGGCAAAGACTTCGTATTACATTTTAGCGTGAACATAATCGATAATAATCGCGTTAATCGATAATACGATTTTAAAATATTAGATACTATGTACAACTTTAAAGTATATCAAGAAATTTGGGAATAGAAGAACAATATATAATATTTGTGCTGTGATATATGAAACAAAATTTGTCATTCTTATGGAATATTTAAATAGGGGCTTTATTAAAACAGAATAAAGAATTTTAATTGAAAATGAATTCTAAGTTGAAACTAGTATTTTTATAAAACTAATTTGTGACGGGATCAGTTTTAATGATTGAAATTATTTTTTGCCGACGTCATCACTGTTAAATGGACGTATACACATGCATTACTGCACGCAGTGATAATTGTGATAGTGTTTCGATTTCACAATCGGGGATGATACGATAAATAGTTAAATAACGAGCTTGACCGATCCGCTGATAACCGCAAAACGCGTATAAATGTGAGATAATCTACTGGAAACAACGTGGTGGCCGCTTTTGACCGAAAACGATTGTGCATTTTCGAGAACCATGATATATGCGATGCCATGCTATGCGGCAAAATTTAGGATGGCCGTGTTGTAATCTTTGATTTATCTATTTAATTATTCGCACGATAGGGAATACATTTCGCATTGCATTTCAGGAGGTCCCTCGTTGCTCGTTAATATTACACGGGATGTATTGGAAAATCCATACTTGATATAATAGGTCGAATTTGACGAACTTGCTTTAGATGAAAATTCGATTGCAGACTATCATGTTCAATTTTGGATTAAATCTTGAATTAAAATTTTGTTAATATAGACATCATTCTTTTGACTCTTAAAGTTAATACAAGTTATTATAGCGATGGGTTTCTAAAAGAGAGATAGAATTGGATCATCAGTAGCCATCTTTTTGCGAGCATATACGCGTTAAATTTGCTTTGGTCAGGCAAATATATATATATATATATATATATATATATATATATATATATATATATATATAAAAGCTTCGATGTGGTCACTTGCTCACTCGCTGATGAAATTTTCATTTAAATCATGTTATCGTAAAAGGCAGACGGTGGCGAGTAGATTTGATAACTAAATCTAATCTTACTATACAAGCTGCATCTTTGACTAGGCATACATTATACACACACATTCGAGAAAATTTTGAAAAACTTATATTAATTTTTAAAAACAAGAAAATTAAGGATATTTTGGATTTTTGTACTGTCTCACAGAATTGAATAATTGGATAATATCAAAAGTTTAATTACTTAATTTTTTACTAAGAATTTTTTATTCCGAGATTATGCTATCATAATTTTTATTGCCTTTTTCTTATTTTTATATAATTATAATTATGATTTATGAAGTATATCTATGCGTTTTCAATATAGTAAGAAAAAAAAAGAATAAGAAAAACAGAACGAAAAGCAAAGTAATCACATTTTCTCTTCTTGTCGCGAAATTGTAAGGCAGAGATTTCTTTCTCGCCAAAGAATCAATATTGCAACTTTTCCTTCATGAAACACTCACTTGTTTGTTTCAGGAGAGTGGTGTGGTGTTGGTCACAGTGTCGCGAAGTGTCGAGAAAGGTAAGACTCGAATTGAATTTTTCGAAATGTCGGTCGTGCGCACCGTCACCACGGTGACGTTGAATGAAATTTTCAGAAATCTATTTCCGTAATAGTCGTCGTGTCGGCGTGTTACAACTTTTGTAACGCATTTCGCGGCCAACGGTTTCCTCACATATAGCATCGCACTTTGATGAGTGTTTTCAAATGTCATTTCGTCCCTGCGACGTGTTCTGTAAAAATAAAAAAATGTCCCCGCATTTTGTGCGCAATCAATGTAATGATCGTGCTATGCATGGCGATTATTTTTGGAAACGTTTAGTTAATTGACGATGAAATATATAATGTTCTTCAAATAACGAGAATAAATTGAAATTTATTGAATAGACAGATAGTTAATTGGATTTATATTTTTTTATAAAAATAACTTTTATAGAAGCAAACTGCACATGCCAGTATTACATTTTCGATTTATCAATGCATCTATTACATATGCGATCATTTATATGCCGTATTCGATAAAACAATCTGTACAATAATTCGTCTGCAGTATCATAGAAATGTTTATAATGCTTTTAATAGATTTCAATATTGCCTTAAATTATTTTGTTGCCATCAGCATAAATTTTTTGTTTGCAGTAAAGCGTCATATCGCAAATTAATAATGTAGACATAAATTGTTGATATATTTGGTAATATTTTCTACAATTCTATAAAATTTTTTTTACAGATTTATCTTTGCATTACGCTAAATAATATATTAATGAAGAATTATTCTTGTTTATGCATAGACTTTTTTTATATCTTACAAATTCATTTAGTAAATCTTTTATTACTTTTTGCGGCTTGTCGTAGCAATTGTTAAAATAATTCTGATATCAAATTATAAGTTACAAAATTAATAAGGGGGTTAATAATCACAAGTTAAAATAATTTTTTAAACAAAATTATTCGATTCTCTCTCTCTCTCTCTCTCTTAACTATAATAACTTGAATATTCTTATTATTGATCTCGCAACTCTTGACATGGATAATTAACGGTGTCAATAATGAATCTTATCTTAACGAATCTGAAAGGATTATTATTTTTTACTTTCCTAACGAATATAAAAGCAGGCTTGTAAAATCGTGATTATAAAAAAGAAGTCATAAAATGTCTCCAGACTCGCATACTATTGTATGTTCCCAAAACTTTCTAAAAACTTTGTACTGCACTTGCAGTGATGCTGCATTTTTGACCTCTTTTTAAAGCAATTAAAACTTAATATTGCATAATCTCTTTAATTAATGCTTCTAGCGTGGATCTAAACCATGCAAAGACATTCAAAAGGAGAATTTTTAAACATTTTTATATATTGCTTTTGCATAAAATAATATTTGAATATTTCAATATTCTCATGGTACTTGTAAAATTTTTTTTAACTTAATCTTGCGAAAATAGATTTAGAAGATTGGCAAATTACATATATAGATTTAGCGATATATTTAAATTTCTAAGTGTATATCAATTGCACATTATTTGTTATGTATCATGATATATAACAAATCTAATTTAATTGCTTCGAGTCTAGATAGATCTAAGTCATACTTGAATACCTTCAGGTATGATACCTAACTCTCTCTAAACTATTTGGCATTGCGTTAACGGATTTGCTGATGCTCAGGCTGACCGCGACTAAACACCGCTGGTAATCTCACGTATCCCTAATTCGCGTCGCGTTTCAATCAGAATTGGCGTAAGAGTTTTTGATTAATTGTAGCCTTCTGCTCTAATTTCTAAAACATTTGCCTCGATAGCGTGCACGTCATAATTGCTCACGTTCGGACATTGTCGCGAGAGACGCGAGATATTGATTTCTCTCGGTTCTCTCGAACGAGGCGTGTCTGTACCGTTTACAACGGAATGACCGCCTCAATTATTTTCGGCTTTGTCCTGGGATTATTCTGCATCATGTTCCGAAGCACGAGATTATTATTCCCGATTCGGATGGGCATGCAGTATTGCTTTTGTATTGTTCGATGATCGAATCGGTCAACGAATCAGCGAGGAAACGCTTGCGTTAGATTTAATGTTACACGATACTGAACTGAATGCGCGTAGATGCTGAGCTTTCTCGTATTAGTTGCCTCTTTTATCTTTATTAAATCAAACTGTTCTACAAAGATCGGAATTTTACATATTTGAGGTTTATTTCTTTCTTTCAAAACATCAAAAAGATAACATGGTTTTATTGAATCAATAGCTTTAAGCTTTGGTGGTATTCGATACATTATACATACAGTTACGATACAAAGTCATCTTTTTTATCTTGTGTTTTTTTAGTGTTTGCCTAGAGATTTTATTTTATCATTATTCTGTGACCATTCATTGGTCATTGATAATGTTAGAGAAATTCAATTTCTTTGTATCTATGTGTGCTATAAAAAGTTTCTTATGTAATGACGTATTTAAAATTTGAAATATCCATTTATTAAGTATTAATATATAAAAACGTGAGCGCGCACACACACACGCACGCACACGCACACGCACGCGCGCACACACACACACACACACACACACACACACACAAACAAACAAACAATGCCTGACAATTTAATTGATTTGAGTTTAAATAAAATAAGACAAAAGAAATGACAAAATAAATTTATATATAAAAAATCTATATAATTAAAACTTTAATTTCTTTGAACATCGATATCTTGAATTTTTTTCTTTTATTTTCTGTTATTTTGATTTTAATAATTTTTTAAATGCTCTCTTAGGAAGAAAATAATTTACTTTTATAATAGTTGCAATTTAAGGGTTCTATAAAAAATTAAGAAATTCAAGACGTTAATACAAATATCATAGAAGGCTAAATGTCGGTCTTGCAGTATACACTGCGGCGGATCTTGGTGCCTAATTATAATTTGTGAATCCTTTTCTTACATTTCCTGCTCATGCGAACTGCGCGCCGACAATTCGCCGGACTTGAAACACAGTGCACAACATCGGAAACAATCGACTCACATATTAAATTGATAAACAATTTAATAATTTCGATGCTAATGAGCATCTATTGTATCCCCCCTTCCCAGAAAATCTGTAAAGAAATTATTGCGAAAAATAACACCTCAGCCGGGATTCGAACCCGATGTTGTGCACTGTGTTTCAAGTCCGGCGAATTGTCGGCGCGCAGTTCGCATGAGCAGGAAATGTAAGAAAAGGATTCACAAATTATAATTAGGCACCAAGATCCGCCGCAGTGTATACTGCAAGACCGACATTTAGCCTTCTATGATATTTGTATTTGTTTATTTCAAAGTCGGTCCTAATCTCAAATATCAAGACGTTAAATTTGCTAAATAGATCAATACTTTTGCCATATGAAAACCATACTACTGTTAATTATTTTAAATGTAAAATTATTGCATTTTTTACCTCTGTATTCGGTTTCTAGTAAGTTATTAATTCTCTAAATTTAATTTGTTGATCTAATTTAATTATAATGATATATGATATTTACAATTATAGTGATACATCGATAAAAAATCCAATTAAAAATCTCTCTCTTTCATGTCATATATGCTCTTGACATTAGGCAACGATAGCGAAAATCTCAAACAATTGTATATAGCATTAAGCTTGGAATATATGTGAGTGGAATATATGTGAATGTCTTTGTAAGTCTGTAGTAAGCATTTTTATATTTCACTTTGAGTAGAGCTATCGCTTTAATCGAACCAAGCTAAACGGGTATTCAGGAGAATTTGCGAATGGAGTCGATGAATTTCGCACTACAAGGCGATTTTGCGATGCGAGCTGTAGCTTCTCTTTTTCTCTACAACCGATGTTTACCGAGTTCTTCGCTAAGCAGAAATAATCGGACCCGCCGGCTCTCTCTCTCTCTCTCTCTCTCCCTTTCTCTCTCGACGATCGATACACGTTTATCAGCGTTCCCGAGCTGTATAGCCTACGAATCCTTTGAAAAGATAAAGCACAGCATATAAATATTTGACAGCGCGGAATAGCGCGGTATAAACACGTTTCGCATATTTTCCTTCCGGCGGCGAGGATCCGCATTTTAATGCCATCGCTCGCGAATTTATTCGTGGGTAACGGCGTTTATGCGCGGATATAAATAACGTGAAACCATCTCGCGCTCTTTTCGCGCGATAATAAACCTTCGGCGCGATATTTCGCTCAGCGAAACGCACCAAACCGACATGATGCCACTACACTTTTTTTCGTTTCCTCGTTTTTTTCTGCGTGTTTTCGTCAGCAGTCAATCATAAATCAATCGGTATTGTTGCGATAGCGAATATTTTTTAGAGTTTTCCTTATTTTACAGAAGCACTCTCTCTCTCTCTCTCTCTCTCTCTCTAATGCTTCAATATATATTACGAATCTCTTTTATTGGTATGTTTATAATAGTTTTAATGATATCAGTTTATTAACATTCGCAGATATATACATTGGGAAATAAAATTTGATTGCATGAATTGGAAATCTGGTAGATTCAATTAGTATGTCTTTCTCTGGACGAATCGAAATTCTTATTTACAGAAATTATCAGATAAGTTTGATTAACTTTTTCCTGTTAAATATATCAAATAGTTTTGATCGAGCTAATCATTGTAACGATTAACTAATGTGCACATAATTTTGCTGTGGGAGACAAGATTTGCTGTTTTCGATAATATTTCAGTGCCATTATTAGCATTTGAATAATTTTCAGGAATTATAGGTTTCTGAATTATTAGGTGCTTGCAAAAATTTGTAAGGTCACAAATGCAGGAACGATTTAATTATTTTTCTTTAAATTACTTTTTATTTTTTAAATGTTAGTCATACTCGATCAGAATTGATAATTGACAATTCATAGTTTCGAACAAAACGTCACATGTGCGACTGAAGATTGAATCAGATAAAGTTTATCTTCCTCATTGCTTTATCACTTTAATTGAGGTGAAACTGCTGCAACAACTAAAGGACTGATTTGTGAGATTTATGGAGAAAATATTATGTTTGCTGCTGTCTATGACAAGTATAAAAGAATTAGAAATGGTGATTACGACAAGCCACGTTCTGGTCGTTCAAACAAAATTATAAGAATAACGAATTGGAAACATTGCTCAAACTCTGTCTAAACATTAAAAGAGTTTGTAGGGTAGCTTGGAGTTGATGAATCAACAGTATTTTGCTATTTGAAAGCAATGGAAAAGATTCAGAAAGAAGGAAGATAGCTTCTTCATGAACTTTCTGCAAACGCGATTGCGGATTGGCTTACCGTCTGTATCTCATTGCTTGCCAGGCACAAAAAAGAGTTTGTGACGAATAGTTACGAATGCTGAAAAGTTGATCTATTTTGATAATCTTAAACGCTAAAAGTCATGGATTGATTCCAGTCAATCGACAACAAAAGCAATATCCAGGCAGCATCTACTTATAAGGTTCTATGTATCTTGTAGAACCAAGGAACTTTACTATGAGGTATTACCATCGGGACAGACAGTTCCGGGACAGTCACAGAAGATCACTACAGTCAACAATTAGGTTTGAACCGAGCCCTGAAGGAAAAACGCTCTGAAAAAAGTTGCGAATCGACGCAAAATCATCCTGCTTCGACAACGCCAAGCCGTATGCTGTTGCAACTAAAGAGATGTTGTTCGAGTTAGATTGGAAAGTCCTGCCGTACCCCTGCGTAATCTCTAGACATCGCTCCATCTGATTTTATCTATTTTTATCTATTCAGATCGATGCAACACGGTCTATTTGATACACGGTTCTGAAATGCTAAGAAAGTATAAAAATAGGTCGATGAATAATAATGGATAATCTCAAAAGATGAGTCATTTTATCGGCATGATTAAATTTGCCCGAAAGCAAAAAGTTATTGATAACAACAGCCAATATTTTGATTAAAATATTATGTCATTTCGTTATTATTAATATATAAAAATGGCTTTAATATTATACAAACTTTTGCAAGCATCTAATAATTTTTATACAGAATTAAAAATTACTGTCAAAAATACATTTCTCTTATTTACTTTTATTTTTGAACACAATTTTGGAAATTCGCATTCAAGGAACCATTTTACTAGAAATCGGTGAAAGTTCTTATAATGCTACGCTTTTTATTTTATTCCGTGTTTTTTACTTACGAGAATAGCATTCATCTAGTGACGATATCGCATATTACTAACCAAATCCTTATAGTTAAGTCTATTAAATGTTCTAATTATATAAATGTTCTAATTGTAAAATATCGAGTCTTATTATAACCCGAAATTCTGCTTAGTTTTATCAAAATGCATTTTATAATAGACCATTTTTCTCAGTGTGGAAATGGAAAATTTCACAAATCGACCATGTCGCTACAGATCATTATTAATTGAACCAAAATAACGGGAGCTATTGATTCAATTAATATGTAAAAAATTATTAATGGAATTATTTATGAAACATATCTTTTACTTGTAAAAAATTTAAAACGTTTGAATAAATAGTTTTCTTAAAAATTCCTAAAAACATCTTATTTTTTCGATTCCTAACAAGGAATCCTCCCATTCCTCTTTCCTTAAACTACTGCATAGTTGTTATAAATGAGGTTGACGATCTCCAACGTTATGTACGCGTGTCGCAGTGCATATCGTCGCGCGTGTGTGGTTACAGTACAGTACGGCGAAATTGCGTTGCTATAAAAATATACTTTCGACACAGCTGACGTATCGAGGAGCTGCAAAAAGCTATAGTCAAGTCGCGGAAGTGATCACCCCATCGTCGAGCGACGTTTTTATTACGCCAGCCGCGCCGTGACGCATCTCTGCAACTTGCGGATATTTTTCGTTCTCAGCCATATCCGCCTTCGTTTTACGCCTTTTACGTCAATACTTTACGTCCACATTGGAGTATACACGTAGTACACTGTTAGAAAGTTTGTGTTAAATTTAACACATTTCACGTGTCCCACGGTCCACTCAAATTATTATGTTAATTTGACATAAGATGAATATCTTTGAAAGTAACACAATACAACATTAATTAAAACATTATGTAAAAATTAATACAAAAAAATGTAATATTTTGACACAATTTGTGAAACATATTTCTTCAGTAAAATTAACATTTATAATATAATTTATAATATAATATAATATAATTTATAATATAATATAATAAAATTAAATTAACACGAACATTTTTTTTTTTTATTCATTTATTTTAGAATTTATGTTTTTAACCGTGAACAAAAGAGCAGGACATTCTTACTAATAAATATTTATATGATTTAAAAATAATACATTAAATAAAAATCAAACGTTTCGATTAGATCATCCTCAGTGATAAATTAATTAATATGAAAATCGTTGTAGTCGGAGCGCAATTATTTGGTCCGCATTAATCTTAGTACCTTCAAACTCTTAAATATTCACATGTTGTCCAGTGTGTAATCGGAGCGCAATATCGCGCTCTACACTCTTGTAAATAACAGATGGAATTGTTAAAACAAATGTTAACGTCGAATAATTCTTCGCAGTCATTTCACAGAATTTTATACATTGACTATCATGAACTGAGAAATGACCCCGAGAAGTTTAATTGACGTACCTCCGTGCCATTGTAACCAAAGATGTTCATAATTCATTCCACGGAAGAAAAATGATGATCCGATTACACACTGAACAACATGCGAATATTTAAGAGTTTGAAGGTACTAAGACCAATGCGAAAACCAAATAATTGCGCTCCAACTACAACGATTTTCATATTAATTAATTTATCACTGAGGATGACCTAATCGAGGTTGAAACGTTTGATTTTTATTTAATGTATTATTTTTAAATGATATAAATATTTGTTAACAAGAACATCTTGCTCGACTTTTTATGCTCTTTTGTTCACAATTGTTTATTTTAAGCTTCTGTATTTATTTGTTATGTTTTTAAATTATATTATTTTTATGTTGTTTGTTCATTTACTCATAAATTATGTTATTTTTACATTAAGAAATGTTAAATATCAATTTAACACAAAATATCCAAATAACATAATCACATTATGTTAAATTAACATTCGGATATGTTAAAAATTCAACTCAAAAATTTTAACAGAGATCGTTTTTAACACAAATACAAAATGTAGGCTTAGTCTTGTTTAATTCGACGAAATGTTTTTTACTGTGTTTTTTACTGTGTAGGAGAGAAATAAAAAAGTAGGAAACTCACACCGTTGGAACGTGCGCTGTACTTTCATGAACTCCTTGTAGATTAGTTATTCAAAGCGCGCACACGTTCGCGTAAAGATTCGGTTATCCCCTATCACACTTGTATCTAAAAAGCGTTTTAAGCATTCAACTTTTGATGGTCTGACGTCTATAACAATGTATTAACCTTCTTATTTATCCTTAAGGGGTTATAACAGTGTGAAAGGCTGAAAATCGAGATATTTTTTCGGAATTTTTTTTGAAAAAACAACTTCACCGATTGATTTGAAACTTTGCATGTTTATTAAGTGAGTTATTAAGAGTACAAAAACATTTTTTTTAAAATATATTTATGTATATATAAATAGCAAGAACGGCCGCAACATGGCCTATGCAAAAAAAGGCCATCGTCTGGTTGACAGCATTACTCCAACAGCAGACGTCTGAAATCAAAAATTCAAAAAGATTATCAAATTATAGTCAAATAGCTATCGCCGCATGGTAGGAAATTTGAAATTTTCGATTAGAAAAAAAATGGCGGCAATTAAAAAAAAATTTTGAATTTTTCACTAAAATTTTGCAGTAAATTGTTAATAAGAAAAAAACTGTACGACGCGGCGATAGCTATTTGACTATAATTTGATAATCTTTTTGAATTTTTGATTTCAGACGTCTGCTGTTGGAGTAATGCTGTCAACCAGACGATGGCCTTTTTTTGCATAGGCCATGTTGCGGCCGTTCTTGCTATTTATATATACATAAATATATTTAAAAAAAAAATGTTTTTGTACTCTTAAGTTTCAAATCAATCGGTGAAGTCGTTTTTTCAAAAAGAATTCCGAAAAAATATCTCGATTTTCAGTCTTTCACATTGTTATAACCCCTTAAATTATTTATTATATTTATATATTATTTATATATTATATTTAATTCAGCTGAAGGTGACAAAATTATGTCGAAACGTTCTGATTTATTATTGTATCGTTGACAAAATCCAAATTAAATTACAGACCATCTAATTTTTTGCTCGTTTCCTTGACCTTATCTTAACATTACGCTTGTATCTGTTTCACGAGTAAATTATAAATATTGTAATTTAAATATTCTGCCATCGATTTGTTTCATTCTTGTGGTCAACAAGATGGATGACAGAATAATTTTACCACAGAAGGAAAGAAAAAATGATTTTGTTAAAGTACCTAAAAATTTAGCTAAATACAGATTTTAAAATAATTTTATTGGACCTTCAAAATAATTATGTAAGATGCTCAAGCTGGTTGCTAGAATGTCCAATTTTTTTGCAGTATTTGCATTACATTTGAGTTCTCTACGTAATTATTTTAATGGTCCAACAAAATTATTTTCAGATTTGTATGTAGTTAAATTTTTAGATACTTCAGCAAAACTGTTTTTTTCATTTAATAATCAGCTAAGGATTGGCATAACAAATCAGTCTGATTTTGGTCGGCGATTATGAACAATTATATTGTAAAAATTTTTCGACCTTTATATACATACTTTTTGAAATTAAATTAATATATGTTACTTCGATTAGATTACAATTTTTCTATTATGCTCGTTTTATTTTCTATAAATTTAAGAATAAATGTGATCTTTTGGATACAAATAGGATAAATAGGATAAATACTTTCGTTATACTTTAAGAATATTCTTATCTAAATAACTTCTTCTGCAACATGAAGAAGTAAAAATATGTTTCTGAAATTTGCAGATTTTTTTTTAGAAAAATTGTCTTATTATTTATTTTGTTTTTTTCTTTCTCAATCAGCATTGCAAACGAGGAAAACAAAGTTTTGAATTTATGATCATCTTATATACATCAAAATGATAATTATTAAACAATTTTAATTTTGTTACTGAGAAAAATTATTATACCAATAAGACGTCTAGCATTTTGATGAAATCAGAATTTTTGGTTATTTATGAAAGACTATAAATTTGTGAAATCTTTATACAGCAAAAATATGAAAGAAAAAATAATTTTAATTGAATTAGCATTGTAACATTTTTTAAAGATGTCTGTGAAATACATGTAGGTAATAAGGCTGCTATTGTTGAGTCATATGTTAACTGTGTCATATATTAACTGTGTCATATTATAAAAGTTAAACTTTAAATTTGCTTGTATCATTTTTTTTATCTGGTTGAATACTGTTATTGTACATCATTCTTTTTCATTATATTTACATTATAACTAATACAAACAATTCTATACTGACCATTCAGTATTGAATAGGCTATGATATCGAACATTCAATCATCCAAGTGACACTTCTACTAATATTTCGTCACATGCGTTAAGGCTAGATACTATCTTCTCGAAAGCAATTGAAATATTTAACAGATGGAGAAAGCTAATATTTGAATAATATTTGAAAATAAAGTTAACAAATGTACATAGAAAATTATGTATATAGGAACGCGCGCGCGCGCGCGCGCGCGCGCGCGCGTGTGTGTGTGTGTGTGTGTGTGTATATATATATATATATATATATATATATATATATATATATAAATATAGAAAACTAAAATTTGGATTGTTTTTTCATTCTAAAATTATAATTTTTATTATTTTGGACAATATTCTTCTTCCGAATCTTTAAATTTAAGATAGACATTTATATTTATAGATTTAATAAAATTAATTTTGGTCTCTTAAATGTTTAATTAATGTTAAATTAATTGAGCTATGTCAATACACATATTTTTAATCTACGCATGAAATATGTATTAATTCGAGAAATTTTGTGCATGTTGTGTAATGTATTGCTTTGATTTTTATGATTATTACCTATTTATATAATTATGTCACATATTTATATCACTAATTTTATATATTACATTACTTTAATAAGTAATGTATTCTCTACAAAATTTTACAAAATTTTAGTAGTTATTATGACTTCGCATACACAGTAAATCTAAACAATATCGGATATTGTTAGCTGCATATCGTATGAAAAACACATTGCAAAAATATTCTGAGTATTTTAGACACGCGATTTACGACAAGCATATTAAACTGTTTTTAATCACCAGCTGCAAAAATCAGATATGTGATGAAGCAACTGTGTCACCGCAAATGCAGATTGCTTTCTCGAATATAGAAATAGAGCGGTCAGGGATTATTTGATAGAAACCAAATATTTTTCCACGAAGGACGTGATTCACTTTGACTCGTCTATCCATTTGCATTATCGAAATGCCATCGTGACACTTACCCCGATTGCGTCGTGACGACTTAAAATCCTACCGAAATTTGAATTTAAAATCTCAAAGTCGATCAGTTGAATTTCAAATTCAATCGTGACTTTAAGCAGGACCTTTATAATCAAGTACTGATGCTGGGAACGTAACAGAAAAATATTTTAATTTACAACATTAAAAAGTAACGCTTCGAATAAATTGCGATGCTTATATTGGACACATTCCGTTTTACGCATGATGCGCTTGCATCATTTATCCTTGTTGTTTACCGAATGTTAAAAGAATAAATAATGCTTCATGCGCATCATGCGTGAAACGGAATAAACCCATAAATTACAATGTAAAATTACAGCAATATATTTTCTTTATAATTTTAAAATCCGCGATATCAATATATCCATATAATATAACAACATTTGACAAAAATTAAATTGTATAATCACGTAAAATAAATAATCTTTGCATGTTCAAGCAAACAAGCTTCGTTATAATTAATAAATCCTTCCCGTAAATAAATCTTTACTTTTATTTTTTACTAAGCACGCGTCGACGCTAGGATATAGAAGCAAAATACTCTCGCGGAAAAGACATCTCGGATAGTTTCGTGAAATGAAAGAAATATTCGCACGGGAAACTAATCTACCGCGTGAATGGACATTTTTTATCATCATCGGGCTTCCGACGGTTGTCACTCGCGGGATGTTTATCGGGGTGCGTGACTCCGTGATTGGCGGCACCCTTGCGAAATAAATTCGCCGCAGGGCACGAGTCGATTTGTTCGCGTCTTACCTCGAGGCCGGTGCGCGAACTCCTTCTCCTCGACATTCCGGGAAAACGATTATTGTCGAGGGTACACTCTCAGAGTAAACCCCGAGGGGGTGGACGTGTCGTGAGTATATATGTGCTTCCGTATATATGTATAATACGCACAATCTTTCTACTTCATCCTCCCTTTTACATCTTCTCTTTATATCCTTCCAACCTTCTCTTAGTACACTATTCTCCTCCTGAGGCCCAACGCTCATCCTGCGAGCCATCTACTACGAGCAGGGGTAGAAAGGTCTCCAGGTGGGCGGAGATCGATAGCACCACGACCCAGCTTTACCCAAGCAGGCCGGGGAACCCGCCGCTACTAGTTTCCGCGATGTGTGTATATCTGTAGTGGGTGTCTCGCCATTACGCTCGTTCCTATTAACCTTTGAATTATCAACCGATGTTCATGCACGTAGTTTTAAGCACCAGTTACGAGGCTGATTTTTTTTTTGCAAAATTGATTTAACGATAGGACAGAAAATCGATTCGCGAGTTAAAAAAAGTAGAGAGGCAGACACAGTAGTATGTCTGTTATTTAAAAAATATATTTCTGCAAAATTTTTCTTCTTAATAATTCATAAATTGAAAACAACTAAAAACTAAAATGATCGACGTTTCTGTATTATTCACGAAAAAGTTGTTTTATTATTAAAGCATATTCGTGTTTTGGCACAAATTTTATTGTCGTTTAATTTTTGATTAATTCATAGTTGTTAGAAATAAAGTTGTTTTATTCGTTAAATAAAAATTTTGTTAGAAACACACATAACATAAAAAAGTCGTAATACGAGTATATGTAATGTAAATAATAACAATAAAAATCAAAGTAAAATTGTCACATTCTGAACATAAAAACAAATATATATATTTATTCTTCTTTTTTTAAAATAAAAATAAATATATTTTTACGCTAATTTTATATATTAATTGTAAAGTTATTTATCATAATAATTTTGAATTATCTGTAGAATTACATTTCTATAGTTTGAAGCTAATTTAAACTGATCTTTCTGTTAATTTTAATTTTGACGACTATTCTGATTTTTAATTGTTAATATTTAATATTAAAGATTCTTCCAAGATTCTGTGTGATGATCTTTTATTTGTACATATTTTAGCAGTTTGGCAAAGAGTAAATTAATTTCGAGCTTGTCAAAGAACCGTCGTTTACAGATAACAGTGCTGTGGTACTTTGTATACAGTTTAGTTTTACACTTGCGCCATGTACCAGGAAAAGTAATTAGCGCTTCTTACTGACGACATATGCACACGCATATGTCTTTGTCCGACATTATAACCCTTTGTTTAACGATTACACATTCTATCTTTTGATCCAATTCCATTATTTGCGACATCTTTATCGTCATATCATGTTATGTTTTGTTTCGTTTTGTGTCTGCATTGGTATAATTTAAATCGTAATTTTTCCAATGAACATTTTGGTGCCAATGCGTAACAAATTATATTTATTCATATTTTTGTCTATGTTACATTTTTGGATAATTAGTGATGCTATTGGAAATGATGAATAGATAAATTTTTGTTATGAAGTATATGGAATAACATCAGTGATAACGTTTTTAAATTGTGCAAAAAGTTTACAGATAGGGTTAAATTATTTAGAAAGTTTTTATAAAATTATTAAATTATTAATTTACAAATGAATTGGTTATTTTTTTGCATTATGAGAAAGTTTTTGGAAAAAGTTCTTTGGATTCTTTAACAGACTTTGCATAATTATAATTCTTTTAATACAGCGAAGTGTAATATTTTTCTTTATAATATTAAATTTTGAATTGGTATTAATATTAAGAAAATGTTACCGGAAAATGATATTATTAACAATAATTATCAAATATTCTGTTTTACATTTGATAATCAATATGCGTAGTATTATCAAGTGCAGTCTTACTACGTTCAGAACAGTTAAGACCATATCTCTTTCGCAAGCAAACCCCATTGTTTGTTTAGAGAATGAGTGTCAACCGAACCTGCAGTATGTACTCGCAAATGCACATGTCGTCTGTCATTTGCCAGTATACCGAGCGAAGCTGATAGCACTGCATTATGAATGGCAGCGGTTGCAAGTTGCAGCGATGGCAAACTCGAGTACTTAACGCTTCTTGCAAAAACGTAACTGTAATTTAAACCATGAGTGTTTATGCTAGAACTCGATCAAAAATTGCACGATATGAAACGCAATTTTGATCGATTTTTCTGATGTTATATATAGTTTATTATATTATAGATGTTAGATGTCGTGTTTCAAGATGAGATAACATTGATACAATTCATCAACATGTTAAATAGAACATATCTTTTTTAAGTATTTCATGACATATGCGCGCGCGCGCAAATTTAATTTTTTTTAAAAGATGAAATTTTATTTTTTGTGTCAATATTTAAACTAATAAATCAACAGAATGCAATGTTCTCTGTTTTCCTTAACAGAAAATTGATAAAAAAATAGAGAATCTTTTTTTGAATTTTCTTAAAATTAAATATCTTAATAGCAAAGTTTCAAGAAATTTTTATTTAGAGAATTTTTATTTAAAGTTACATAAAGTATTATCTCCTAACATATTTGCACTTTTATGCAAATTAAATTTTTTTTTTTTAATAATTTAAAATTTGTGTGTATATATGTCTTTATTAATAAAAAATCAATTCTGAATCTGTTGAAAAGTCATACATAAACAAGCTAGCATAACTTTCTTAGAAATTCTGATTTTTAGCAACATATGCGTTTCGCAACGCACGAATCTATCGCGTACGGAACTTTGGAGATACCAAGAATAGTTTCCGCGACTAATGTTCATCCTTTTCGAGGATGCGCAAGTGATGAGGTGTTTCCGCTAAACGAAGCACGAGTGAAGCGTGTCCTTGTGCTCCAGTTACATTGAAACGGGTTAAAAACACGCGTTACACAAAGCAAGATAGTCTTGCACGACGACTCTCTTCAATTATGACTCGTTCGCACCTGCAAATGCACGTTTCTAGCTTGAAATACCGTCATTGTTTTCAGGCCATATGTCTTTCTCGTTGCATCTGCGTATCTGGAAATGGAATAGACACGAAAACAAATAAAAAATAGATACAGCGAAAATGGAAGATCGCAACTCTGACAGTTGTAAATAAAATTTAAAAAACTAAAATGTTTTTAAGAAGTAAAAATACAATACAAGTGAATTTAAAACTATTTTTTTTTATTCATAATTCTTACATATTTTTAAACAAGTTTGAATTTATCTCAAGATAATTTCTGATATATACATATGTATTTATATCTCAGAGGAGTTTTACAAGTATTTTTCCTGAAATAATTCGATAATTTGATTTTTATGAATCTTTATAATAAAAATATTAATTGCTTAGCATTTAATTTGTAATATTACTCCAGTTTTAGCTAAAATTGTTTTAAGACAAAACCGACAAATGATCGAAATGTAGTTTGCATAAACTAAAAATCGTAAAAATTTACACAATATTATTAGGCACCAAGATCCACTTCGATTTTTTCTCTTGTTAAGTTTTTATTATTATTATTATTATTATTATTATTTGTCGAATTTTGAAATGGTATTGTAAAAACATTATTGTATTATCTCAAGATCCATTTCAATAAATTCCATAATAAACTTTTAAAATTTTGTTAATAAAGTTTATAATAACGCATATTTCTTACATGCAAACGTTGTTGTAACTTTTCTAATAGCAGTCATTATTCAGCTATTTAAACACAAATGTTTGTATTGTTCAAAAGATTAAATTTCTCTATAATTGTACATCTATTTTTGCTGCTTGTACATACAATTTACTAAACATTTAATTAAACATGTAGAAGTTAAAGCGTGTTTTAGCTTTCTTTTAGATTTTAAGTATTAAAAATGACATGTGGAAATATAATTTTACATTGTAAATTTTACAACTTTATGTAAAATATTACATCATACAGAGCTCGTAGGACTCTTTATTTAAATTTTTGTGAAGAAAAAAAGATTATTAATTAAAAGATTTATCAATTTATCAAGTATCTTTGTAATTATTAATTAAAATTTGGTTAAAGCAAACTTTATATAATATATTTATATATATTATATATATATATATATGATATATTAACTGAAAAATAAGATTACTTGTGTGTGTGTGTGTGTGTGTGTGTGTTTGTATCTTAAAAAAAAGTTTAATTTGTCCAAATATTTAATTTTAATTACGTATTATTGCTATGTGTAGAGATATTTAAGAATATTGCTAGCTATATTTGAAATTATGTAAACTCCGAATTGCGGAATTTAAAGTATTGAATTACATTTTGTTAAAAAATACGTGAAATTAATAACATATTTATATTTATTAAGGGAATTAGTCAATAAATAAATGTAAAGCTCTTTGACACACATACGAATGAATTAAATTAAAATATTGATGTATGTCGATAGAATTAGGTTTTGTCGTGTGATTAGTGCGCAAGTTGAATTGGACTATGCGTTTGTGACATGATGCTCAATGATTTGACAATTATGTGTTCGCAATCATGTTAGCTTTATGCCCTGAATTCTCTGAATCGCAATTAATGTCATTCTTGTGAGCTATTTGCGGTTTATTAAAGAATTCATTTGCTATCGAGTGATATCTCGTGAGTCGTAACACAGGAAGAAGATCGTTAGTGTCGTCTAGCAACTTATTCAATTACAGCGATTAAGTTAAAAATAAAGTCACAGTGAGATCATTTTTTCTGCAACATATTTAAATTGCTGAAACATTGATCTTCTTTTTATCATTTTATATTGTTATACGAACAGTTATAGACATTTCAAAATTTTTATTAATTATTAATTATTATGGACTTTTGGATTGAAATATAATGAACTCCAAAAAAGGAGTTTCTTAAATACAAGTAATTAGAGTAATGTTAGCAGATAATTTAGCAATAACGGCGATAATAGTCCAGGCTGTCACCGTAATATTGATTTTAGATTCAATTTCATAAAGGTAAAACTCTTTCCCCTTTTAAAAGACATTCCAAAGAAGGAAAGTGGTAAGAAGTTCGCGTGAAAGGTTCGTGCCACTTGTGTATATTAGGGGATAGACTAATTAGAGGAACTTTGACTTTAGCGATAGTTTAATTTCAACTTTTCTATAACAATCTTGATTCGTTTTGGCTTATTGTCAGTTCTAGATTAGTATTTAATTAGCTAAATCGTTTGTCACAAAAAATCTTCCTTAGTAAATTAAAAAAACATTTTGACGATTAGCAAGTAAACAGTTTGACGATTAAAAATTATATGTGTAATCTGAAGGAATAAGTAAAGGTAAATTTATTTTAAATGTCTCAATTTAATTTAATTTGATTTTTGATCCTTGTAAAGTTCTCTTTAGTAATTTGCTTTAAATAATCTTTCAAATAAATTAGTTGTTGCTGCTGAAGAATGTAGTTATAGTTTTAATTAATCTGTCAAAGAATGTAGTCACAAATCAATAAGCTGTTGCTGCCAAGGAGCGTAGCAACAGTTTCTATAAACTACTTGGAAGTAAGATAATCTTTAATTAATAATTAGATGCCCAAAAGAGACGGATGCAAAGTGCAGATCAAGGGATCAAATTTCAAATTAATCAAAGTTTAATTTTTAATCGAAAATTTCTCTTTTCTTCCTTAATTTAGTTCTGAATTTAGTTCTGAAACCTGTTAAGAATTTCCAAATAAATAAAATTTCTATATAATTATAACTTAATTTCTATTGATTTATAGAATTAAATATTCGAAAATTATGAAAATATAAAAGGAAGTGATCCGTTACTTAAAATATAAAATTCTTTCTTTTTTTGATCAAATTAATTAATTAATTAATTGATCGTACAACTTGTTCAATTCCGGAAAAAATACTTGTTATATTGACCCAAGAACAAATACCTAAAAAAACCTTTTAATTAAATTGATTGTGTAACAAATGATATTAATATGTAATTGATTGTGATTAAAAATTAATCATATATTATAAAATTACATCATATGTATCAAAAATTAAATTGTATATATTGTGAAGAAGATAAATCTCTAGAAATGGCATTTAAAAATTTACGATGTTAAATTTTTTAATACTATTCTAAGAGATGATCTTCTTATAAGATTTAATACGTTTAATCTTACGATTGGATATTTTTATGAAAAACAAATTATACAGCCGAAAAATGAAAAATTAATAAATGAAAAATTGATAAATTATTGAAATCTAATAAATATAGGTATATAGGTATGTGACTTCTAAATCACATGACGTTACAGAAAGTTAAACTTGTTTTGAAACAGGAAATTGCTTTCAACATTTTAGCCTTTCCTGTTTTCTTGTGGTTCAGATACCATGACGCCTATTATTGTGTTATTAATAATTCAATATGCCTGTAGATATTATCCAATTTTGCTACCATGAAACAAGGATTCTTCGGTTTAAATGAAATTACTAGAACAGCGTTAATGAATTTAATTGTTACATAAGTATATTATAAATATCTCATAAATATTATATAAATTTTCAAACGCAAATTACATTTAATAGAAGCTAATCAGAAAATCAAATATTCGAAACCAAATATTCGAAGTAAATTGAATTAAAATTTGTTTATATCCGGATCACTCTCATGCATGTATACAATATACGAGAGATACTTACATGTATCTCTCGTACACAATTTCACAATTTTTGTGCGATGCAGTTCGAAGTAACGAAGCGAAATGGAGTGCCTCTTTGTGTACACATATACAAGATTCACATTAACGCACTAACTTAACACATTTCGTTTCTTCATCCACAATTATGCTTGCGAGTCATTTGTGTCAATCGTTATCATCGTTATTATCATTTCGAGCACAACTCATAATATAAATCATCGATATTTGTCTGTTCTACGAATGTTTCAAAATTGGATTATCTAGCATTATTCACTGAATAATATTATGATGATAGCAGTCGATAAATTCGCAATCTTGACAGAGTGAAGATACAGATAGACTATCCATTTGTTGCAATTTGGCGCGAAATTATTACGATATAATTTAATTATCTCAAGCTACCCGAATTAACAGTATAATTAATGTCACTTTAAGTGTGAGAGCGCGACACCTACATAAAGTTCACTCTGAAATCACGAACGGGAAAAAGAATTTCGTTTCACATGATACCTTGCGGAAATGCAATCAGCCGTAAGAAACACCCTCTAATCCGGGATTACTCCCGGTATGAGACGCCCAGACCGAGCTGTTACTAATTTCCGCGACGCACGCACGTGCCCCGTAATTAATGTGTCTTCCGCGAACCGTGTCGTTTCCGCAATTGCCGCCCGTATCTCTGAACTCTCTGCTCTCAACAATTACGCGTATCGCTATACCACGATATCGTTTAACATGCGTCTGCTGTGCTTCGTCATGTTGAAACTGCGATGACGGATTCGGTGAATCGACCTCTAATAAGCTAGCAGGACCAAATCAGCAGAAACAAACCTATTCAATTATTTAGTACCCATTTTGTATTAATTTGTACCACCAATAAGAATTTTGTACCCCGTGCCGTTTAGGAAAAAAACGTAGCGCTTAATATTAAGCTAGCAGGACCACAAAAAAAAAGAAAAATAAGAAAACAATAGCGAAAATGCAAAGAACTGAATTTGTACTAATTTGTACCATCAAAAGAAAGGCAACATATTCGTCCCTTCCTCGTGGAACAACCTCCAATTAAATTCAATTCTATTAGGCTCAAGAGTAAAGTACTCTTTGTCACGAGCAGAATCAGTCGACTCTTATCAATCGATGAGGTGTAATTATCGCTAAAATGTGAAGTTTCAAATTTTGCATAGTTGCATTTTATTCTTGAGCCTTACAAAGGTCGGAGGTAGTTTCCGAAGGAACGGCGGGGATACAAAATCTGAAAGTTCACATTTTAGCGGTACAAATTATACCGCTTCGATTATGAGAGTATCGATTGATTCTGCTTGTGGTGAAGGGTACTTTACTCTTGAGCCTTACAAGGGGTCGGGGGTAGTTTCCGAAGGAACGGCGGAGGTGCAAAATCTGAAACTTCACATTTTAGTAGTACAAATTACACCTCATCGATTACGAGAGTATCGACTGATTCTGCTCGTGACGAAAAGTATTTTATTCTTGAGCCTAATAGAATTGAATTTAATTAGGAGGTTGTCCCACGAGGAAGGAATGAATATGTTACCTTTCTTTTGATGGTACAAATTAGTACAAATTCAGTTCTTTGCATTTCCGCTATTGTTTTCTTATTTTTCTTTTTTTTTTATTGTCCTGTTAGCGCATTTTTTTCCTAAACGGCACGGGATACAAAATTCCTATTGGTACAAATTAGTACAAAATGAGTACTAAATAATTGAATAGGTCCGGTTTGTTTCTGCTGATTTGGTCCTACTAGCTTATTAGAACATCATGTGTGAACTTTCGTCGAAGTTGAATATTACGCGCGAGCCGTACATTACTAATTGTTTGAAAACCAATCGATCTGTGAAGATTATTGTGTACGATAATTTATTTCACATTAAATATACATATGTCTGTGTTTACGAAATTTGTTTTAATGGAATGATGCATACGAGCATTCCTTTATTCGATACTCAGTACAAGATGGAACGCTGATCGTCACGGAATTGGTGTCCACGCTCGCTCAAGTTTTACTCTCTAAGGCTACAAAAAACAATGGACGCGCTTCGTCCTCTCCTTTCCTTTTTAACGCTAAATCCGTTAGACGGCGCTAAATTAAAAAGGGCGCGTTTTCAACTAACTTAAATTAAAATTAATAAAACAGCAAATAATTATCTGTTCATCTCGTAAAGAAACTTATAAATTAAAATTAAATATTAAACAGTCTGAATAAAATAAACTGATTCAAAATAGAATTTGCATTCAAATGGAACTTGCGAATTTCTCCGAGCGATATTTTTGCTTTGTCGAAATATCCCGATGATTTATTTCTCACATTTTCTTTTTTCCGTTACTAGCTATTTACATTTAATTTTCGTCTTTTCTGCGCCTATATTTCATCGATAATTAGAATTTCGCGAAATTGTGATGTCAAAATTGTCGGTAATGTATAGAACGCCAACAACAGCCTGAAATACAAAGATTCGCGAATTAATCTCGCCTGTCTTGGCACTACCCAAGATGGGCAAGAGGAACCACTTCGTTCCCCTCTTGTTATGTTCTTATTATACCGCTCTACTTGGCATCGCTGCCTCCAATCGTTCGTAAAGCGCACGTCACATTCTGCTTCGAACCAACGACTTTTTAAGATCGGTTTATTTTTGTCGATCCATGCATTTTGTGAAAATGCCAAAAAACATAATAATTTCGAACGGTGTTTCGAACATATATTTCTTCTTGTTCAAAAATTATAAATTTATTCTACATTTTTTTATTTATGCGCAAGTTGAATTTGTCTATGTTTTTAAAGATACTTTTTTATTTTTGAAAAAATAATTTCGAGAAGATAAAAATTTATATTAGAGCTGCATAGAATATAAATAAAATTATTAATTTCTTTTGTTGAAGAGCATTATTTGTGATTACGTTATTAAGTCTCATTTAAGATCATTAATTTAATTAATTTATGTAATGTAAGTTAAAATGATAAAACATTGAACAGGATTTAGGAGGAGGCGCAAAAGATGTAAAACGTTACCAGAGAGAATTATTGTTTGTGGGAAAATGTACGTATTTATTTCACGAAAAAATTATGTGACAATGTTATGGCCGAATGCGCAAGTACATATAAAAATGCTCTTGTGAGTAATATATTATATACTCTATAATCAGAATATAAATGCTTTTTGCTTCGAAATTCAGCTAAATAATCTAGAGAAAACTCTTTTTAAATGCGTTACTCGCATTTAAATGAAAAAGCTGATAATAGGCATTTAGCCTACTCGAATTCATGAGATCCTACAACTTTTGTTGAGGTCATTTATGTCTTCAACTAGCAATTTCCGTGGTAGGGGGTCCGCTCCTTTTGACCTTGTCTAGACCTTGGGTAGCTCCGTTTAGGCTCGAATGTCTCTAAAAATCTATTTTTAGCATTAAAAAACGTTTTCCAACAGATTTTGATCAAATTCAAAGAGGGCCGAAATCGGCCCTTATTGACCCTCCTCCTTTACCTACACGTGTCAGAGTTTATATTCGATTTTTATGATCGATTTTTTTTTCTTTTTTGCATGAACATACTTAATTAGAAAAATGTGTGTGTGCGCGCGCGTGTGTGTCAAAAATAATTATGTAGGATTATGGCTGCGTTCGAGAAGCGCGCTATCAGCGCTATTACATCACTCTATTTTTTTTTTACGTCTAATGAACGATAAAGATAGAATGACGCAATAGCGCTAATAGCGCGCTCCTCGAACGCAGCCTATATAAGATGGTTACTAGAATGTCAAAATTTTATGCAGCATAATATCATTATTGCTTATTATATCTGAGCGTCTTACATAATTATTTTGATAGTGCAACAAAATTATTTTCAGATCTATATCTTAAATTTTTAGATATAGCAAAATTCTTTCTGTAGTATAATTTTTTTCGATATTGATTTCAGTACCATTAAATTTTTTATTAAACTTTTAATGGTTAATATCTTTATTTTATATTATCTTCCCAGTAATTACTTATTGCATAATTTACATATGTATTTACTTATATTTTAAATTTAGATAAAAAATTACTAAATTATCAAAACTTTCATAAGAAATCTTATGTTTCTCTTTTTCATAATAGTATGTTTATGAACACATGAATTAAAATTTTATTTTAATGATTTTAAAAAATTTCTAATATAATAATAATAATTAAATATAAATATATGTATAAATATAAATATATAAATAAATATATATGAATCATCACATATATAGGATGTCTATAAAATCTATCTGCATTTCTTATATTTCGGTTTTTGATATTTGAAATTTTTGAGTTAGGTTCCTCTGTGGCATCTTTCCTTGGAGGGGAAACAACTTCAACTTCCTTAAAAGAATAGCTCCTCGAAATGATCGAACACGTATTTTGCAACTTTTTATAATTTTGAACCATTTTCGAAATACAGGGGGTGAGGACTTTAGAGATATTCTGTGTGCGTGTGTGTGGGTGTGGTTGTGGGTGTGCGCGCGCGTGCGTGCGTGCGTGCGTGCGTGCGTGCGTGGGCGCGCGCATGTGTGTGTTTACTAAAGATATTCTGTCAAACAGAATTGCACAATCTCAACCGTAATTACAATCACTGTATATTGACTTATCTATATTTGATCATAAAGCTTGTATGCAGCACAATATTAACAATATGCTATCATGTTGAATGTTTGACAAAATGAACATCGAATCTCGCTTGAATGAATGTCGCTCTCATAGATTACAACAGTATATAAATTTATGATATTGCTTTTCTAAAGGTTGATATTTCATTTATCATATGACACATTTTTTGAAAGCGTTGATTGGCTACATGATTGTGAAATTTTTAAGTCTCCAGAAATTCTCAATGTTCTGTGTCGAATAATATTGAGCTATACTATTTTTCCATATGCAGTTTATTATATTGCTAAGTAGATACACTGTAGATGTCAAATTCGTATCTCGCAGTTCGAAAAAACTTTTTGTCCGTATTGCGACAACGCAAACGCTGGGAGTGATCGAACGCCCTGAGTCGCCTGGGGATATTTACGCACTCGTTCTGAATCGATGATCGGTACGAATTGCGACAATGCCTCAAAGCCTCAAGGTCTTGAGCCGCAGGTAACCCACACACACATACATACGTAATAACGCTTAGAGATTTGAGCTGTGACTCGCGATGTATAGCACAGCTTGATCAACGATTGAACAAGATCTTTTTGGCGATTGTGGTTCCCCACTATCCGTCGATCTGCTTTGTCCTACGTTTTTTGACGTTTCCAAAATATAGGGGAGATAACGAATACCTGGATGGATAAAATATATGGATTTGAAATCATAAGATCTTTCTTTTATCCGAAAATCTTTCTTATCTATGCCGCCTTCAGTGTTTGTTTCTTGCCGCGATATCGGCAATAGCTTCCGATAATGTGTATATGGTGCATGTGTGTGAACGTATTGATTCGTCCGGTCTTTCTTTTGTTGTAATTTTTTTGTTGTATTTGTCGTGCACGTTTGTTAGTNTTTAAGAATCTACGCAATACTCAATCATACAGTCAATCAACGCTTTCAAAAGATTTGTTGTACGAGGTAATGGCAATGATACTGAAATGACCAAATAACTGCCATGTTTACTTAACGGTTGATTGTTATAACAGTTTCGACTCAATAACAAAATAACAATTATTATATAAAAATAATACCTATCACTAATGTGACTATATTCATGTAAAGCCGAAGGCCGAAGCCGAAGCTTGCTAAAACGATATTCGTTTGACATGAGATACCATAAATACATGTGTATCCGTGTGTGTGTGATCGAAGTCAATATTTTTATTCATATTTATAAATTTTATTATCTACATTTGTAATTGTATAACATTGTTGTCAGAATGTATTTTTAGAAAATTTTTTTATCTCAACAACGATTAATAAATTATTATCGCATTATGTTTCAAAAAAATATTTGTCTAGAAGAATGTAATTGTACATATTTTATTTGTATGAAGTCTACATAACTGTGTAATTATAATTTAGTGCTATTTCACTATCAATTAATTAGTTCACATATGTTGTTGCCATATATTTTTATAGTATTCAATATTAATGTTATATTTTGTAGGATTCTTTTTTTTTCAAGGAGATCTGTTATCGTATGATTCTTGAACGTACTATGAGAATCGAATAAAATTCATTTTTTTAAATTCATTTTAATTCATTTTTTTAAATTTATTTTAAAATTCATTTTTGTTAATGGTTATAAGATTTTTTAAAAAAGATATATAATTACGAGAGAAATCGAGTGGCGAATCAATTCTTCTTTTTTTGAATCTTGCATATTTTTTAAATATATAAATATATATATATATATATATATATATATTGTAATATATAAAAATTATTTAAGAAGAATACAAAATACAAAATTAAGATATGTGTTGTTGAAAGCAATAAAATTTAAGACGTAGAGACCGTGATCTGTTTAAAATAAAAAGACTTACGAGAGATCTTCTTTCTAGGCAGATAAATAAACAAACCTTGCAGCCAAACAATAACAAACCTTGTAGCCAAACAATAACAAACGACGAGAAGTGTCAGCTGATACTAACAGGAAATCAGCTAGACAAAAGAGAGCATATCGAGTTGAATTACATGTCATATGACTCCGTGTGAGAGCGATGAACTCGTAAGTGATAGTTCGACGCAATCCGTACATATGGATTTTTAATTCGTAATATTTAATATAAAACTTTTTAAGAGATTGTTTGTTAATTGTTATGTATGTCATATTTGATAAATCTGTGGCATCATAAAACGCAGGAAAATTATTTCCACATATAACAAAATCAACTCCCACTTACTAATCTTAAATTTTTGATAATGCCATCCGAAGTTCAGCTAATGCAAGACAGAGAAATAGGTAGGGTGGTTCCAAACTCACCTTGCCAATAAGTAATAACAAAACCAAAATTTGGACTGTAGAATTAAAATATTTTTGCTCTAATGAATTTCCGTTAATTTAAATACTCTCATCTCATGTCTTTTATAAGATCACATATGGTCCGTTTTTTCATATGGTCATATGGATTTAGTTCCTTAATTTAAATTTAAAGGATCGATGACGCACTGTTTCAAATGGTATCATAGCGTCCATATGGTACGTTGACTGACCCACATCTGGAATCTTAGACAAGTACGTTTGACGGCTCACGCCACAACGCGTTGATTTGCGAGAGAGTAATCTGAAACATCCTTTCTTACTCTTATCAATTTCGAAGTAAAAAAAATATATGGGATTTGAATGTAACATTACTTTTGTTCTTAATACTTTATAAAACTTTTGTTCTTAATACTTTTGTTCTTAATACTTTATAAAACTAGTTGCAGATATTTCAGATTTATCAAAAACATAGTTGCTACAACTTTATTTTCTCTCAGTATAGGATACTAAAACTTAATTTTCATTCTTTCTTCCAACTTTATTCTTAGAACTTTATTCTTTATGCTACGCTATGTCGATTTAGAAGTTTTTGTTTTTTGATTTGTTTCTGAACCAAAAACTCTGAATGTGCAATAGAAGTAGTTTTTCGACTAAGCTCTTCATACATATCCCTCTGAACGCTATTGTCTTTTTGCATAATCTCACGAATTTTTTTGAGACTGTTCAAGAGATAACGTTTTTCATTACATATAATATCAATTTCAGAGTTTGTATTTAATTGTTAATTTTAAATCTCTTAAAATTCAATGGAATATTATTTAATATTATAATATAACAAGCAGTATGATAAATCATTATTTTCTAATGAAAATCTGTGGAACAGATTTTAAATTAATTGACTTGGAGATAATAAATTGATTGTTTGTTACGTAGCTCGGTTCGCTTATAAAAATGACGGCGCGGGCATAACAATATTGTTAAATTTTTTTCTTTTTTTAGACAAATCACTACTTGGTCACATTGTGCGCGTTATCTCATCTGCATTTAATTAATTTTACATAGGCTGAGACAAATTTTTTTCGTTGTAATGTCAATTTAAAAAGGAGTGTCCATTAATCTCTTAAAACATCTGTAAAGTAATAACAAAAAATTTTTACGCGTACAATTAACATCGACTAGAAAATCGCGCAAAAGATACTCTTATACCCGTCGTATTTAATATAGGTCGCCTTGTTACTAAATCTATGTGGCTCTTAATTAATTCATGATCTAATTAAATCCTTTGCTACGCGTGTAACTAATTAACAGATGCACATGCGCGTGTTTTGCTATTGCAATATTTACGGAGATCACAAAGTAAACGAAAATTGGAAATTATACGAGATTTTAGCATACACGGGCATACGTATACATATCTTCTCTCTTTCTCTTTCTCTCTCTTTTTTAATTAAGATTTTATTGAAGTTATGTATATACATAATATTAAACATTTTTTATAATATTCAACATTTTATAAAATTTTATTCTATGCATATATTTAAAAAGTATTAATTAAAATGTGTAAAATAAATAAGAATGACACGTAAAAATATATTTTGATCTTTTTTTCAAATCTATATTTGTATTAAATTATCACCTATTTATTACTTTTTTCTTTTAAAAATCAAAATTTAAAAACTAAATTCTTACAATGCTTTGTAATAAATGTATTATATGATAATATTTTGATCTTGTATATTTTTTAAAATAAGTTTTATAGCTAATAGCAATTATTTCAATAGATTCAAAGATTAAGAATGATGAGTGCTTGTCGTGCATCTTTTGTACATGTGACTCTAATAATTTTATTTTATTTTTTAAATAACAATGGGATTGCTCAATGCAAACAAAATAGATAACTCGTCCTTAATAGAAGCGTCAGAAACTTATAATGAAATCGCGTACATATCATACTTCGAATTGGTCGAAATATAAATCTAAATCAGAGATGAAGAAAATACACATAATTTAATCTGAGATGTCAACTGGCCCGTAAGGAACGCGACTACAGAAAATTTATTTGGTTTAGAAGGACAACGTATGTACGTTTCAATTTCACTTTATGAAATATTCAAACTGTGATTATGCTGTGGTATCCGAAAGAAAAGTTGATGATAAACTGCGGTAGAACGAGATCGATCTATATCTAGCGATCATTCATAGAATCTCTGAAAATAATTTATAAAATTATTCGATAGTAAAAAAATCAAATGATTTTACTTTTATCAGCAAACCAAAGTCAACTGGAATTATATACAATTATGTATCTAAAAAAATAGATTTTTTTCTTATATTAAGTTAACAAAGTTAACATAACTTATACAAAGTTAAAAGTTAAGTTTGGTCTTTTATATGATCAATTTCAATAAAAGAAAAAGAAAGAAATATAGATTTATAATATATTTTCGTAGCTCACAAATTAATTAATAGCAGAATTAATAACACATTGACAACGAAATATTATTCTGTAGATATGTAATTTTACAAGGCTCATGATATGTATGCAATTTTTTCTAACTTAATTTCTATTTTTTTCTAAAATTTATTTAATATGCAGAATATTTGCGAAATGAGAGGAATTGATATTAAATATTCATCTTAAATGTATTTTTTCTTATAGCAAATCGGACTGCGATCGTGTATGCACATATATATATATGCAAAACAATTTATCTTATGACACACAGTTAGAAAGCTGGTAAAGCGCCAACAGGATTTAATTTATAGCTGCAATGCATAAAAAATTCTGATATGCGATTCAATGCACGCACTAAAAATCGTTGATCACGAAAAACGCTTTTCTAAAATGTGTTTAAAACAGAATTCATAATGGGTTGACAAAGTAAAATTGTAGTATATTAAAAAATGTAATATATATAAAAAAAGTATTGTAAATATAGAGCGAAAGAGTATTTTATTATACTCGAAATTATTAATCTTAATGAATAATTTTGTTAAAAAAAAAAAAACTATTTACAAATGCAATAGGCTAATAGAATTAGATGGAAATTGCGGGAGTAATAATGACAGGAATAAATATGTGATAATTGATTTGTTTCAACAATAATGTTATTGAGAACGTTTAAAAACGTGAATGTTTAAAAAAACATTATGCACGCACAGTTATAATTTTATAAATGAAATTTTGTAAATGACGATTGTAAATTATACCGAATATATAAATTTTCTACAAATTTTGATATTGATTTGAAATTGAAATTGTAAGATAAGATTAAGATAAATTGTAAAAAAGTTTGCTTTTTAAGCGGCAATATTATTTTTACACAAGAATATTGCGATGTAAATTACGATAATAAAACATAACGCGATTATACACAAAAAGAATTATTTTTTTTGCTGAAGTATATAAAAATTAGGCCAGATACAGATCTGAAAATAATTATGTTGGACTATTAAAGTAATAACGTAAAACGCTCAAATATAATGATAAATGCTGTAAAAAGTTTTGACATTCTCTCAACCAGCTTGAGAGTCCAATATAATTATTTAGATGGTTTAATATAATTATTTTCAGATCTGTATCTGACCTAATTTTTATATAGTTTGACAAAAAAACCGTTCTTTTCGTATAAATACATGTTTATATATAGATTTCTAGTAAGCAATTGTGTATAATATCTTGTAATATACGCATCGATTATAGTCATTCTGACGCATTGTAGAGCATTACAAATTGCGTATGACGTTGTCTTTATTTACTCTCTATTTACTAAAATATCGTGGTAGACGTCAGTATGATTTGCAATGAGGACCTAATTCCGCTATCGTGCGATTAGCTGTTACGAATAGAAAAATATTGTTTCGAGAAAATTAACCAAGTTGTATAAAATTGTTTGACATTCAATCTTCTTTCAAATAGTATATTTAAGCATTGCATTTATCACATATCACGGTTTATGCAATCGCGTACTGTTATTGATCATACATCGAACATTTTGAAAGCAAGGGAAAAACTCATGTAAGAAAAAAATAATTACAGTCGCTATATTAAAATATTAAATATAATATATTAAAATTATGATTTAAGGCTAAAATATTAATGTGACGCATTTCATAAAAAAAAACTTTTGGGAAGTTTTTAAACCCAAAGTTTTAAACCAAGTTTTTAAAAAGTTATAGTTTTGTAATTATTCTATGTATGTGCGTGCGCGTGCGATGCTCCATTTTTAATTTTTAATTTTATACTATTCTAAAATACTACTAATTTTTACTGTTTTTTATATTTTTAATTATTAAACTTGTTATTTATGTATTTATGTATAATTATATTAATGAAATAACACGTTTTATGTGTTATTGATATGATTTATGTGTTATGACATATTGATATATGTTATGTGTTATGATATATTGATATGATGCTAATAGCAGCACTAATAATAGCAATAATAATATATTGTGCTATTAATAATAGCAATAATAATAGTAATGATAAGAACAAAATTAATAACATTCGTAAATTGAAATTGAAATAAAGCAACGACTAACACTATTCTTCTTTATTTCCATTACATATGAATGACGTGTCTAGCGAACAATCTGAAAATTTACGAAGATAAACGAGTAATATACATCGCACTAGACAATGTACGATAAAAAGTGGGTGGGCTTGTCGTGGATGTATTATCCACAGGACAATGCTACGTTGTCTAAAGTCGTCCATCGAAGAATCTCCACATTATAAGGGTAAGCTCTGTTTTTTTTTTTTTTTTTTCTTTGTGACCGCGCGACACGCAAGCAGATCTTTTTTACTTTTGAAATACCCTGATCCTTATCCATGATGATCTTAATTTTTTCTTACGCGTCAAGGTTTTCGCAACCAGGTTGTACTTATTATGTTACCTGCGCGACGTGGTTTCGAGCGGCACGCGAACTTAATAATGTATAGCACAACGACGGTGTTACACAAAAATCTTACATAAAAATTTTACAGGATGTGCTAAATGCTGCCTTCTCTTAGAAATCAATATTATGATACAATTCGTTATATTTTTTTAGCTTTTTCTTACTCTATTATTTTTGATATTATTAACCCTTCAACTACATATTTCCTGTATGAGAAATAAACTACATTGAATAAAAATAACCCCCACGACTTTAAATTACCGCAAAGACACTATACATTCTTTTCAGCTAAAAAAAATTAGGTAAGTCTTTGCAATGCTAAAAATAACATTATTAGGATTCTATTCTTATTTAAGATTATTAGAATTATGAAAAACTAATTTTAACATAGTTAAAAAAATTCAAATGCAAAAAGAAACGAAAAAATGTGAACTTTTTCACTTAAAATTCAAATAACTTTTTAAATTTTTAATATTTTTAGCTAAAATTTTAATTTGGTACTCTGGAAGTAGTGTACTTTACAAAGAATATTAGTATTATAGCGTACTTTAAAAAAAAAAGTATTTGAACGACCGAAGGTGGGATTTTTCTGAAAAAAATTGATGTTAATTTTTTATAGTATGTTTTTGGCAAAATAATTATTTATTAGGTCAGAGATAGAAAGTTAGAGTTGAAATTTCGCTGGAGAAAATGATCTTCGGCGTAGTTAAAGGGTTAATTTTAACAAATTAATTAGAGAATAATTATATTTGCTATATGCATGAAACTTACGCTTTAAATGTAAGGCACTAGTAATTGGGATAAATTTAAAGCAATGATAGTATTACTAATGTAAAAAGTGTCATGAGAGACAAATTTATGGAACAAATTGCAAAAAGCATGAGACATGCGGTTTGGAAAATTACATTTTTGCATCTTATGATAGTGATTTTTGTATGTATACATAATTTGTCTCTTTACATAGTTAGTTTTTAAATTTTATAACTTAAATAAACGAAGTACTATTTTGAAATAAGCGCATTTTAATAACTGCGTACCAGCTGCGGAATTTAAAAAGAATAATGGCTATTACGAAAGCGTAAAGAGAGTTTGATGATGAAGTTAAAACACAATAAAGGATAATTTAAAAGGATGGAATTAGGCTATTACTTGTTACGTTGTTTTAACGGAATTTTCTGAGGTTGACTTTCAATGAAACGCATAAAATGACACATTTCGATGGAGCAGCGTTAATCAAGATACGAATTTAAAGTACAAGAAATTCGAGGAATTATCGCAATTATTAATACAATTGCAATTATTATTAATTGTAAACGTTTCGAATTTTATAGAACTGTTCCGCACTTTTTTATTTATACCGTAATGTAATTTACGTAATTATTACGAATTTTTTTATTTGCAAATGACTATAGTAATAAATATAAGAAAATTATATTAATTTTCAATTAGAAACTATTTTATGTTAGCTTTGATATGTTAGATTGTTGTATAATTGCGGCGAATACAAATTTTGTAAACTTGAATTTTACAAGAGTAAGATTAATCGAAATTATTGAAGTTTGAATATTATTTTAAAGAAAATGTTATTTAAGGGAAATTATAAGTTTTTTGTGATTCCAATCCAATATTTTTGTCTCTAATTCAAAGAAGTTAAAGTGATTTTTTAAATTGCCTATAGATCTTACGTATTTAGAAAGGGTAGTAGCAAGGCGTCGCCCTTAAGTTGCTTTAAGATTCATACTCGATTCTATGACGTCGTTATACTTGTACGTTATTACTTGTACAAGATCGTTAACATCAAATTGGATGGTCGTCATAAAAAAATAATGAGTAGAGCGATTAGGTAAAGAATAAAATGAGATGCTATTATCATAATGTGTCGTTTAACTACCATATAATTAACATTATGTGACAATCTATGTGACTATTAGCTATCTTTAGATCTTAATAAAAGTAATTGGACTTCATCGATGACTTTTTGCATATATATAATTCATATTAAAACGACAGTTATTTTTTTATAAGAAAAAATTTCGTTTGTTTATTCTTTTAATTATTTGTGAGAATCAAGAAGGAAAAGTGACTAGCAAGTATGTGAATAATTAATAATTTTTTAATAATTAATAGATATAGTCAATAATTATAAATTTGTTCGTCAGATATTATTCGATCGTGTTTTAGAAATATTTAAGACAGAAAATCGATAGAGAGAGAAAATAATTTTGCGAGATTGCGTTTTGTTTGAGGCTGTAAGTATAGATTTTAAATTTTTGGTTTGTGTTCCGTGTTTTATGTTATTGCATGACCATCGTTCTCTTGAACGAGATTGTAACTCGAACACGCGTATTGCGTATAGCGATAGTACAGATAAATCTGCGGATTTTATATCGAGATTGAAAAATGTGAAAGGTCGTAGTGCGCGACTATTTTGTTGCAGCGTTGTTTTATAGTAACAATTAAGATGCATATCGAGTGTATTCACGTGCACGTTCCCAGTGTGATCTTTTGCCATGCGATATAGAACGAATATTTTTTTATTATATATTTGCGCGCACTACGTAACGCAACAGATTTTAAACATGCACCGGATGGGATTTTAATATACCTTCAAGTTGAAAGAATCAGAAAACTCATTTAAATGTTTTTTGTTTTGTTTGTGTTTCCGCGAATGTTTTATTTAAGATTTAACAAAAATAGTTGAATAAAAATAGAAAAAATAAAATTTTGCGGTAAAACGTTTCGCGCTTATTCTCGTTTTATCGGAATGTCATCATCATAAGTGTAATTAAGATCGTTTGTACTCAACGAGAGAAACGCAAAGGTCATATTTTATTTCTCAGCGTTATCATTAACGTATCCGCAACGTGCAGAGCGAGCAATAATGATCGTGGTAACGAATCAAGTATGCACTGTACGTATCGCACGCTATTTCGGCTGGTATATTTAAAGCTTTAACTAGAGCGACACGGTTCGTGTAATCGAGTTATAATGTAAATTACTTCGGGCAGTTCTTACCATTGGAACAATTCTGTCATCAACAAATCTCGCGATGAATAATTCATTTATTATGCCAAATCATGCTAAGCAACTGATTTGTTGGAACAATTTTTTTATCGTTATTGATGATATCAATCGCTACGACGGAATTGTAAAGTTTTTCTAAATTCATTACAATATTTATCACAGGAAAAACGGGTATTGATAGGGGATTTATTATATATATATATATATATATATATATATATATACATACATACATACACATACATACATACATATATGTAAAATTAAAATTATATTTAAAAAATGCATTTTTTGATGAGTTAATATTTTTTTTATTTTCGATTTTTTGCGAATATATAATTTTGGAATATAATTCCAGAGAGTTGTCGGACATTAAAAGTTTTCAATATTTAAGCTTTAAAGCTAAATAGATGTCATCGTTCTTTTTTATTTATATTTTTAGATATAATTTTTAATTATATTCAAATGAATTCTAATCGGATATTTAACTTTGATTGAATTAAATTAAAATTTAATTCAATCAAAGTTCAATAAAAAAATTATTGAAATATAGATTTACAAATTGTTTACAAAAGATATAGTGTTTAGAAAAATTTAGAAAAATTTTAATGAGAAAGGTCTTTAAATTTATTAAATAACATAAAAGCTTTGTTTTGTTAAAGTCCACATGCCCACTTCTTATATGAATTGTGTATATTATGTATATTGCAAAAAAATTACAACAATAAAAGAACAAAAGTTACAATAATAAAAGAACAAAAGAATTGCAGTCGCATGTATTTTTATTGAGTGTCGTACTGTCTCATCTAGAGAATGAAAAATTGAAAAGCGCTATACCTCAAAGACTCTTTTGTGTTTTCAAATAAGCTTTTTTATATCGTTTGCAAAAATAGAGGATATTTTATTATTCAATATTCCCGACCTGCTAAGTTGAGTAAAATTATCGTGACATACTTCTTGTGTGTTTTTGCATTTGTACTTTTATTTCTTACAAGTGAACAAAATTACGAACTTCCTATATTTTCTACGATACATTATTTAACATTAATTTTTAATTTCGCTAAATGATATAATATCGAGTACAGTTTTTATTAAAGAAGTAATATATAGTATTGAGTAAAAATTGGAAATTATAAATATTTGTTTTTGAATTCATACACATATATACATATACAATTTAATTTCAATAAAAAAAAAGAAATAAATATGCATAGAATTTTGCTAATAGAGAAAATCATTGATATATGCACATTGATACTGCACAATCATTGATATATGTACAAGTTATTTCGAAATATTTAACAATTTTTAATTTAGTTACATTTTCAAATAGATATTAATTTAGTTTTTTTGAGAGTTTTTAATTAAAAAAGTTAATTTACGCGTTAAAAAGTTGAGTATATGATAGAATGAAAAAAATTTGTTATACAAGGTGTTAAAAAAAAAGTTCAACTTTATATGGTAGACACACTATACCGAGTAAAAAAAGCCTTAGTAAACATAGTCGAAAACCGTTTCTGATATATAAATAATTTTGTATATTAGTATTATGACTGACTTATTAGTTTCTACTTTGTCGTTTCTACATGTCCTATGCGACATGAAAAGAAGATAGTCTATCCAAATCTTTACCTTTGATATTTACAGAAGGTGTTCCACATGCTCTTCCTTCCATTCTATTTCCATTTCATTTCCGCACACGTTTGGCATCTTCTTCTTACAGAGTTGCGAACTTTCTCAAAAAGTTCAGATCTTTGTTGAATTATTTGATAAGCACACTGGATTCGGTCGTAATTCTTCTAAGTCATTTTTCGGCAAAGAATACACTATGTTTTTCAAATATTTCTATAAAAGAAGTTCAAGAGATTTAAATCGAAGGGATCGGGGTGGTCACTGGTCCACCACGTCCAATCTACCTTTAATGAAACACAGATCCGTCGGATCCAAACAGATTCAAACACAGATCCGATTGCTGGTGAAATCTTCTGTTATGAAGTATGTATAGAAATTGAATGTGAATATTCAGCAGTTTAACTCTTTAAATATCGGTAAATTTGTCATCAAATCGCTTACCGGCAATTAAAGGATTAATAAACATTGAAGTAAACATCGCATGTGACACGTAAAAGTCAGTAAATCAGTTATAATACTAAATATACAAAATTATTTACATATCAGAAACGATTGAGTTTTCGACCTATGTTTATTAAGGCTTTTTTACTCATAATTAGTATAGTGTACTATCTAAATGTTGGATCTTTTTTTCTGTATACGTATGTTGATTGTACTGAATTTAGATTAATTATTTCCTTAGATCTATCTTTTGGAACAAAAGTCTTAAGCTGAGAGTGTTTTATATATTTTTTTTATGGAAAAGATTTTATTATCTTATGATATTTATATGTGTATCCTCGATGTCGTACGTGAAACTATATATTATTGTACGTCGTTGCGTTTAACACGCAGATTAAAATTTTCGATTTTGTTCCCGAAAGCAAATCGATCGAGAAGCTAGCGTTTTAGAAACAAGATGTTAAAGACGTTCTCGAGGTGAATGCGAGGTGAATTTTCTCCGTGGAGCTTTATGTGTGAGTACTTCAGAAATGCGGGTCTTGCACTATGGCTTCGAGCGAGATTGCTTGCTGTTTTCCGTCAACTGGAATATATGAACAAGCGAATAAATTCAATTCTCGCGATACCGTGAGCGATCTTTTTCTACGAGCAATCGTTTCTGTACCTGTTAATGTTTCTTAAAGTGTTATTTCTGTCTTAACTTGCTCGTATTCGAAGATGCGGTTTTTTAATATAGCATTATAGGAACTATTACGGAATTACCAGAAATTATAATAATCAAGGACGACATAAGAGAAAAAAAATTAAGAACGGTCATAGTTCTTAAAAAATCATAGTAAAAAAAATATTAAACTCTTTTCTAAGATTAATTTGTGAAGAGCTTTGGTTATACTATAATCGCTGATTTAAATTTCTACGAATAATTTGCGATAGCATTACGAATGTCGTCACATCCAAATGCTTTTACTGCTGCAATTGTTTTATCGGTTCGAACCGCATATTTGAATAAATTGTGCATTTTGAATCGCAGTACGGATAGCAGAAACCGTGATTTTGCGCAGTAGAAAAGTTTTTTTTTATAACACATTCGACTTTCTCAATTTTCTATCATTGTGAATTGCGACAATACATGCCAACGTGATTTATCTGCTTTTTTTACTTCTATGTCTCATGGAAAAATAGGACTTGTCGTTTCGTAGTGACCCATTTCACTGAAATATTGATGTACATTTCCTTTTCAAAATAGACAACTTGAAGCTATGTCCAGCTATTCTTACAGAAATAGAATCCGCGCTTTTAAATCCAATACAACAACAAATGTTTCTCGAATTAATAACATTTTTTTTTTTAAATATGCCATTAACTTTTTTAATTAAATAATTTTAGCGGTAAAAATTAAAATAACATTTTTAAAAATGCGATTAAATTGAACAGTAAATCTTTTATAATAAGTTGTATATGTAGATGGCATAATCAATAAAATTCAATAAAATTTATATACACGCTTTTTTCTTATTTAAAATCGAAAATATTTAATATTTTTCCCATAGTAACGTTTTTAAAATACATGATGTTTTTTGTACACGAATTCAGTTACTTCAGTTCGTTGATTTGTTATGTAAGCAAATTAAAAAGAGAGATCTATCAAAACGTTACAGGAAATAGTAAATTTCAAAATGACAAAATCTTTGAATCGAATAAAATTTTATTCTTGCTTTCTAATATTAAGTCCGTAAATTATCTACGATATATGACGATGTCAACGAAGTCAGTGATTCAAAGCAGAAAGTTTATAAATTTATTTTACTGGTTCGCTATGCAAGCAAACATGTAACATATGGCGCTCCAAGGGTTAAGCTAAATGTAGTAAACGTACAACATATTTCTCAGGTTCGTTATATGCAGCTGCTACTGGGAGACATTTTTATTTCTCAAATGAAGAAAATGAATTTTTAGTCAACAACTGTAACTTTAGATTGTTAACACACACGTTAACTGTAAACACACATACAGCTTTATTTAATAAGTTTTGCCATTTACAATGTTATTCGTCATATGTTGACTTCCTACATGTTTAAATTATATCATATATGCTAGTTAATTATACTTGTCCTTGACAAATTTAAATATCATTAAAAGATGTATTCTTTCAATTATAATATGTCTTTTTTTTATCTCGCCTTGTACGCCTGTAACATTCATTTTTTATAAAAATGGTTACGAACATTTGAATATCAAATCTGCATATGTACACATGGACATTTCCGTCTGCAGAATTTATACATTTTTAAATTTTATTTTGCAGAAACGTTTCATCATCCTAAATTTGTATCTTGGACTTTGTTTTTGTTTCTTTAGAACTTTTTGAATCAATAAAGATAATGTTTGATGATCTGGATTTTTGTTGCCTTGAATTTTTTAAATACTAGCATATTTTACAATATATTGTGTATATAAAATCTTACATTTCTGGCTTTTTGGATTTTATTCTTTATCAGTTTCTTTACCAGTATAAACAGTATCTTTTACTAGTATAAACAATTGCTATTTATCTGAATTGTCCCAACATTTTGTGATTCACAAGCTTTGAAAACACTTTGTGTTTAAAAGCCGTTTTAGTCTCGATATTTTCCGTATAAGATTTTCACTTTGGATTTATCTCAGAAATCTATCACTAAAAGTCAGTCTAAAGGTCGGAATAAAAATCCAACATTTCATGTATCTAATAGATTTGAAAAACATCCATATCTATTAGGATTTAATATAATAATATAATAATAATAATATTTAATATACACTTCTATATACATGAGTAGTATTAAATTTTTTTATTAAATAATTTTTTCACGCAACTATCGATGTCGAAATTTCATTTTCTGATTTCGACCCGATTATAATCTACGAAAAAGGTTTCGTTATCTCGAAAACTTTCTTTTACGCTTTCAGAAATAATCGGCTTTCGCAGTTTCATTTTTCCCACGCGGATAGATCTATTCCGTGGTGCTTTAAATTCAACGCTGTGACGGGTACTCAGTGCACACTCGCGAAACCGTGTCACTTCTTTTAAATTGTACACTTACCAGTCTAACCTTCTTCTCCGACGTAGTATTCTTTTCTTGCCTCTTTCATTGTTTCTGCTATGGTTGATTTTCTCTTCACGAAATAAGAAACACGATCACGTCTCACATTAAGTGCACGAATCGTCTAATTGAAGGACCGAAGATACCGTTATCTTATCGTTGCAACGGTTTAATCGATTCAGTACTTAATGAATTCAATTAATTGCTGAGATTCCTTCCTATTACATATAATAAAAAAGTCTTACACATGCGATGCAATTTTATTTTGACGATAATTGCTAAAAAAATGCATAAGTAATTTCATCTTTTTATACAGTCTGCGTTATCGAATATCATTGCGATTAAATGCATCTTGATTAAGTTTGCATTTTCTTGGTCCAATTAAAATATTTTGAATTTTAGATTGTAATTATAATTTAATTTGGTAAAAATGGGTCAACTTATAGAGACTCTCCTCTTCTGCCAATTTTAAGCGATCTTTTTGTGTATATTTTTAATTTTTTAATTTTTTATATTTATATTATATTATTTTATATTTATTCTTTTTTATTTTTGTACAATTATAATATAATACGGTGTAAAATTACAAAATGTATAATTAAATAATTGCTTATAAAATATCTCTCAAGCATAAAATATCACAAAACTTTCATAAATAACGTAAAATTTTTTTTGTGAGAAATGAATCAATATTATCGTTTTTTAGATGGTACAAATTAGTACAATTCAGTTCTTTGTATTTCTAATTTCTTGTTTTTTTTTCTTTTTTATGTGTCATACTAGCCAGCTGATATTAAGCTAGCAGTACTACGTTTTTTTTTTTCAAAACGACAAAATTTTTATTGGTAGTACAAATTAGTACAAAATTAGTACTAAATAATTGAATAGGTCCGACTTGATTTTGCTCATTTGGTCCTGCTTTAACAAAGGTCAAAACTTCTGTGAACCAACGATCAAATTAGATAAATCGCTATTTAAAATTCGCGCGACTGAATGCGGTGAATAAATCAATTTATAATATTCATGATATTCATTGCGATACACGTAATTTCTACAATTTCTGATGCAATGAGAATTTTCCAGAATTATTAGTACTTTACAATAAGCAATATGATTCGATGAATATTGAACGCTTTGTATTTTCATGTATGTAACTTCGAAATTATATTAAACGATCGACATAAAATCTAATGCTTTAATTTTAACTGCAAAATATGCTTTGAGTCTTAAAAATTGCATGATACGCGTTATTGTCATGTTCAATGGAGGATAACTGGCTTGATAATTTGATAAAATCAGGATGTCTTGACCGTGTGATACGTTTAGTATTCGATATAGAAGGAACGAATTTTATTGTCAAACGGATGGCGAGCTTAATGTGCCTTAATTCTATCGGGCTCTACGAAATACGCGAAAAAAATTAAGCAATTCGTTAAGAATATCGTTACAAAAAGTAACGAATCTTGAACTGAGTATACATTTAGCGAACAGCAAACGCAAACGTTCGTTGTTATCATTCGACAAATATATACGCCGAAGCGAATGCGAATAGAACGTTTGATTTGCATTCAGCTCAGTTCCCTTGTGAGGCGGTACATCAAAGACAACTCGTATGCGATGTGGACGTGCACAATGTGCTATTCGCTGCTGTTCGTTATCCGAACCATCATAATTTAGATTATTGTAACCATAATCTGAGTCGTGAAAGTTTCATTCAAGCGCTTATCTGAATTATATTAGCTAATTATTTAATTTTTTTACATATACAAGTATCGTACAAGTATCAAAAAATCTCAACTTACAGCAAACAACGAATCTGATCAAATCCTAGTGTTCGCTACAGCTGAGAAAAGCAATGAATGACTTCAGAATGCAAAATTTCCGAACGTTCGCTGTTTGTTCGGTGTTCGTTCGCTAAGTGTATACCTAGCTTTAGATATTCCAAACTTTTAGGTATTCCAAATCGATAGCGATCATTTCAATAGTGCCATCAATGCGGTCAGTAGTAGTAGAGTTAATGATTTTTTCCAAATTTTTGCAAATTTATACACTTTATATATATATTTTTAATATCTATATTTTAAAATGTTTTTTTTATTATTAAGATATACATATATTATTAAAAAATTAATGAATAGAATAACTGTCAGTGGTTATAAATGAGGTTATATATTTAATATCTGTAATACAACAATTTAATAATGAAAGTCATTTAATAAGTAGTCTTTTGTTTTGGACTGACAGGATCCACAAGATTCTGGAGATGACTTCTATATGAAATTTCGATACGAAATTAAAAGTTGAATAAAATATAATTATTTAAGTTAAAAAACTTAAGTTTAATTTTTTGTCGAGAATTTTTAATTTTTGACGGAACATTAAACTGATGAGAAATAATTAACGATGAAAAACCTTGATAACATAAATGTATTTGATGTAATTGATAACATTTATTCATATAGTGAACAGCAACAAGACAACAATATCCAATAACAATATCCAATAACCGTGTTTTTGTAATTGTTTCTAACAATTATTGCAGAATGTAATATAAAAATTCCTTAGCGGATATTTATTACGAATTTGCGGAACTTTTAATATCGAACGAATACGAATCGAGAACGAAATAAAATATTGTTTTGTGAAGAAAATATTATTGTTATTGTCGCGTTCAATACATACCTAACAATTTGATCAAAGCACCTCCCTCCGTCGAGTGGGACGCCGATCGCATGCGTTTTGTTTCTGTCGTGTTTCGTGGGATTAATCGCAAAGAAATACAAACGATCCATTAAACGCTTCTGTTACAAAAGGGAACGAATCCTGAATCTTCTGGACTGCTTCTGACAAGTCATTTTGATAACAATCATTTTTTTTCTAAATTATTATATGATGCAATTTTTCTGTGAAAATAATTATTTTTTTGTGATAATTTTTACCAATATTTACACGACGTTCTTAACCCTTTCGCTACGGCGGATCTCACCGCGGAGTCCCTCGCGTAGAACGAAGCGCCGCGTCGAAAGTGGGAACATTAAGCGCGCGCAGTCTTCAGACGCGCATTCGGAGCCAAGACTTTTGTCTCAAAAACGACTTTGTGACATTACTTTTAGAAGGAAAGTAATTTGTGTTCATAATTTTCCCATGAACGTATTTTTAATTCAACAATACAATTGATATTTTTACATTACACAACAAAATATATAATTATAACATAATACTGAGCAATAATTTTTTAATAATAATATTCTGTGTGAAACTTTCCAAAACACGGATACACACATAATCCAACATCGCAATTCTCACATTGACATCGCGTTTGACTGCTTTTGTCGTTCTTTGCGCATACCACACATTTTCTTAATGGATTTTTTCTTTTCATTTTGTTATTCACATAAATTGATGACAAATGTCTTGCAGTAATGACAAATTACCAATGACAAAACAATAATGAAAAAAAACGAACATCGCAACGGCGCTTGCAATTGTTTGCAAACAGACGAAAGCGAATCGAGAGCATTTGGCTCCATTTTTGTCGTCGGTGACTATAGTCACCCGTCGTGTATGGGTGTCGTTTTCTGGCGGGTGACTATAGTCACCCGTAGTAGCGAAAGGGGTTAATAGACACAAAATTCGCACAAACAAATATGTTCTTCCATTATTAACATTTTTTTTATTAAAAAAAGATGTTAATAGGATATTTTTTGGCAAAGCATGATCACGAATATATGTGTGTGTGTGTGTGTGTGTGTGTGTTTTGTTAGTATATTTAATAATAAAATACATACATTCTTTTTTAATCGAAGTTTATGCGAGTATAAATATTATATATATATATATATATATATATATATATATATATATATATATATATATATATATATAATTCTTGAACGTCGACTGTTCGAGATAAGACAAATCGATAATAGCGAAAAAATTTCGAAAAGTTTTCATAATCAAATATCTGGCAAAAATGAAATTTATTACAATTAAATTATCAATTAAATAAAATTGATTAATTTTCTATTTTTCTATAACGTGTAGTCAATATTTAAATAAAATTATTTGAATGTCGCTATAACATTCAGATAACTTGTCAATATTTTATATCATAATTTTAATATATTACATAATTAAAATATTACATAATTTTAATATATTAATTAATACGATTTAATTTATAATAGAGCATTACATTATTGAATTCTTAACTAAATCCAGTTTATAACAATACATTTTTAATTTTGTGAAAATAAAAATGAAATATTAAATTTTTAATCATTTTGAATATGTGATATGATTCGGCAGTCAAGATTGCATGCTTGGCCGATCGTTCATTCACACACCGTTGACTCGACGATCGACTGCGCCGCGAATATAAAAATTTAGATACGCGGCGCAAATAAAAATTTGATTCTCTTAAATGAAAGATTTTATTGAACGTTATAATAACGACCATAAATCCGTGGAGATGGGCGCGTCGATATATCACAAAAGTTGTCGCTCGTAAAAATGACTTAATCTTACGAGCAAGAATGGTCTAACTCGAGTCAACCCTCAACTTTCTGACTCCAGTTGGCTATCCTCACCAATACTTCCAAAGCCAATCGATTTTCCATAAATCCATTGGCGGACCTATCGCTATCGGCGCCGGACGCCGCATTATCTATAATCATTAAGGCAGCCGCAACTGCCACACGAGATATGAAATATATTTTGTATATCCTATGCATGTTCTTTTCGCACCCGTGCGCTTTTGTTTGATGACCTATGTATATCCGAGTTTTTTTACACGCTTTTTACGTCTCACGGCGCTTACGAGTGTCTTCATTGCCGTGAGACGGTATTCTTTTGTTCCTAACATTCTGTTCTCTCTTTTTCGAGCGATCGTCTAAATTAGTCGCATATTGAGTCGTGTATATAAGTCTTTCAGAATAAAGTTTTCGTTTTGTTTCACGTACCAAACGTATATTTTATCCATCACAGTTTTCGGGAAATGCGTCGTCAAATCATTCGGCATAAGCCAGGAAAAGAAAACACACATTCACTCACGCGAGGACACACACACACACACACACACACACACACACAAAAGCCACAATACAATTTAACATCTGTTAAATTTAATATAGATATGTTACACGATTAGTTAATTTAATGTTGTTATATAATTACTTACATATAGTTACTTGTTGTCTTAGACTATTTCAGTTACTGAATTATAATAATCGATTTACTTAAATAGTATTTTATTTATCCCGAATTGTAATAGTTGTTAAATGAGTTGTTAATTTATTTGCGTATTTTTATAATTTGTGTTTTTATTAATATCGACTAATTATAATTGCGAATACAAATGATTTATGACAAGCTTTATGTGCTGGTTAGTCTATGTGGTTAATCCAGTGAGTAGTATTCTACCTGCGAGATATCTGAAATATCATAAATGCGCTATCTAATTTAGAAAATATGATATCTATCATGTATGTATGCAATTGCAGATTTGTGGGAAAACAGCTTGTATCAACTTTACATATCTCTTCATTTTGTATCTTTTCATTTTGATCATTATTAACCTATTGTAACTTTCTTCAATCTTCTAGCCAGATATTGGATTTACATTTCGTTGTTACCCTCCTTGATCACAATCTGGCTTTATTTAACCAGAAAAAAAAGACTTGAATAAAAAAGACAAACTCTTTTTATTACCGGTTAATTATCGCCGATAAATAAATGAAAGTTTTACGCTTCTTTGATGTGCGAAACACGAATACATCATGAGAAGGTCATTATATTAAATTAACTGACTTATAACGAATAACGTATAAATTAGCAAAAATGTTGATTGAAATATGTATTAATTAATTTCATGTATCATCATTATTCGCATAATCAATATACTTGACGACAAAATTATATCTAAGCTTGAAAAGAAACTTGTATTGAATTGTATTTGAGGGATATTTAAAGTTTTACGAATGAATACATAGACAACACTGGAGAGATTATGTAATTGTATTTGTAAATGTATTTGCGTAATTTTGTTGCGCCATCTTTCATAATTACCAGAGAAATTTTATTTTATTTTGAAAGTTGTTTCGTTTTCGTCAATAAAAGTAAACGTTGTTTTGATATCTCTCTAAATTTTCTGGAGTGAAATCTTACTCCAATAAGTGAAAATACTGCCACTCTGGAAATGGAGTGGCAGTATTTTCACTCGTTTTGAGTGAGATTTCACTCGTTTGGATAAGATTTCACTTGAGAAAATTTAGAGAGATGGATTTTAAAAAATGAAAAAGTTAGAAAATCGTGTTGTTATCAAATATATATTTTTAGAAGATATTTGATAATACGATTTTACTTTGACAAGTTGTTTCGGTTTTAAATAAATAGAAAGAATAAAAAAATATATATAAAATAATGTTAAAAAATTAAGGAGCAATAAAAAAATTACATTTGATTCAACAAAGTTTAAAGTTTCATGTGGAAAAACATCATTGATGGAATAATTATTATCTGTAAATGTCACGACTGAACGTGTAAGATTCGTCAAAATAATTCTTCCAAAAAAAGGATTTTTATTGCCTTTTTCTTACAATATTCACTTTCAATTGTAACACTTACAATTTTAATCACTTACAATGTACTTATAATTAAATCGTCAGACTTACTTTGCGACTAATTTAAGTGACCGTGCTCGAGRAACCTGAGGAACTGCTTATAGTTCGAGGGTTCCTCTTTTTATAGAGCAAAAACTAGTTATCTTTTTCTGGAGTGTTCAAAGGGCAAGATTGATCATTGGGAAGTTATTTTATCTGTCATGAGATTTTGAAAGCAGATTGTTAGTTTTTATTAGTTATCGGAGGTGGAATGTTACTTATCGTCTAGAAATACAATGAGTTTTCCTTATCCTAAAATGATTGCTTAATCTCTAATTCCTGAGTTGGGTTGGACGATGTCACACCTCCCTTCTTATCGAAAAATTTGATGTTTACCATAATCAAATTTTATATTGAACTAGTCGTCTAATTACTTCAGAGTTTAACTCGCGATTCGTGGTTGGTACGCGAGCGGTATAATGTTGTGTTGGAGCTCGGTTTCCAAAACTACATTGATTGTAACAATTTCCGATAAGCTGTTTGAATAAACCGATGATGCTCGAAAATAGTCCGATTTTATAAAGGAATACAAACAGAATAGAGCCAAGGGCTACATACCCAATTAAATGAAGATAATGCATGAATCTTTCTTTCCATGTGGTAGTTCTTTCGTGTTTTGATATTCTGTCCGCTATGTCGTCTAGTTCTTCTAAAGTTTTTCCTAACGTTTGTAATTTCTCTGGGCTGATATGAATTTCTTTTATTAAGTCCATCGGTATGTCTGTCAGTTGATATTTAGCAAGAGTTTCGTTGATCGCTTCTTTATTTATTAGACGAATAGTTTTATGAATTTCGATTTTATCTCTAAGTAAGTTTTCAGGTTTTAGGGTTGCTGTATCGGAAACTGCTGTACAGTCTGATAAGTGAAATATAAAATTCTGATAGATTTTTACATTGCGGGGTATTTTATCGGAACAAAGTATGCAAAGATTCTTCTCTTGGTGCTATTCCAATCCAATCTTGATTTGTATAGAGTTGTATCCATAGCGTGTTTTGAATTTGCATATACTTGGTTGTACATTTTTCGGTATCGCGTTTCGTAATTATTTCATCTAAGCAATTATCTCTTATACCTACTTTGTAGTCGGGGTATGTTCGCTTTAATAATTGATATTTTCCTAATTTTCTTGCCAGATTTAATTCTAATTCATTGATTGGCATAAAGGTTCTGAAGGGATCTAATAGAATGAGTCTTTGAGTTGTATCTACAACTGATTGTCTTAACCATCCGTGTTTAGGAAGTGGTATTACTTTCGTTAATTCTAAGATTTTATCTTCTATTAACCTCCAGACGGCCGGGATGGCACCTTTTGGGATTATCAATTTTGACTGAATAAAATTTAATCAAACTTGAGGTTAATATCTTTAAATCTATTAAGTATCAACATATTATATATCTAGACGGTGTATTAGTCTATTTTCACCCCAACAATCCCCCCCAGGTGCCAAACAACCTTTATTTTTTCAACTGCTTTTATTCCTTTTAGACACGAAATTCAATTTATTTGGTATGGGAGTGCAATTATATAGTTTCGATGTATTCCTCAACGAATCCAAATACGACGTTAACAATACAATAAATAAAAAAATATTTCCAAAAATATTCCCAAAAATATTTCCAAAAGATAAAGTGAATCTTTGACCCCTAGTACATGGGTACAGTAAGTTGCAAAAAGAGGGGAAGAATAAGGGGTTGTTTGGCCCCTAGAGGATAGTTTTATTAGTTTAAAGGTCGGCATTGACCTAACTCTTGACTAAAACTTGATTGCAATAAAAATCGAATGATAAAACTGAGAATCCATAAGCCTAATACACTATAAAGAAAGAATTGTAAAATAGGGGTTGTTTGGCTCTTGCAAGGGTAGTTTCAGTATATTTTCAAATAAATATAAACCAAAACTATGTTGTGTAGTCCCTCAATGCCCAAAACTCTCACCCAAATGCTAAAATTCCTGATAAAAAAAATTAATGAAATTCCATAGCCCCCCCGGCCGGCATGGTACCTTTTGGGATACCCTTTTGGTCGACCCATATATACGGTCCATTAAAAAACTTTTACAGGGAAATAATCCTCAAAGTATCATTCTTGACACATTCTTGAATGCCGGCCGCCTGAAGGTTAATGGAATTAGAAATTGAACTAATAATCGCTTATCCGTTAAGTCTATTGATATATCGCTTATATCCACTAAAGTTGTGTAATATATCTCTCATCTAATGGTACAGGAAACTTATCTACATGTTTATGATCTCTAAGAAGATTGAATAGCTCCTTAGGCGATAGAACATATGGTTTGACGGTTCCATGTCTCCCGTCAACGATTAGAGAGAGAGAGAGAGATAGATAGAGTTCCTCCATTTTTCTTATATCACTGGTTAGTCTACGAAATTCATCATCTAGATCTAAAAATACTTCATCTATTAAAATATTTGCCTCATTACTTTGAGTTCCTAATTTGGTTGAATTGCATGTTTATATGTTCTACCGACGTCGAAGCGGATTCAATAGTTTTTCCTACTTAAAGTTTTAAGTACTTGTCGCGAGACACTATCGTGTCTCTTGATAATGCTAGTTTGATTCTTAACATATTGAATAACATTTTTCTGGTCGGAATATAACTTATCTAATTCGCTGTTATAGTAACTCGCGTCTGTATCGGTTAGAGTTCCGAATAATGTCTTACTTATTTCTCCTATAAAATCAAACAATCTGCGTTTGGTTCTCGTTCTTCTCTGAAGTCCTGCTAAGTAGTAAGTTTTCTAAATCTTCTACTACTTCATCGATTTGTTTCAATCGCCGTGTAAGACGATATTTTGACTTGCGAGTCCAATCTGCATCGGGATATGTAAACTTATGAAAGCACCTTTTATACAGATAGTTATACGCGTTTTTGAGTTTCGTAATTTTCTTCTAAATTTAACAAGTCAAAGTCTATTACAATTTTCCATTGTTCATGATACAATTTTACTTTATTAGCATTTCAAGGTATATAATCATCGTTGTTGAGTTGTGTTACGGTGTATTTTTTTGTTCCTTTAATAGGATGATTCTAGAGAATTAATAGAAGAAGGATTGGAATGACTTGTATTAGATTCATCTTGTTCGCCTGAAATGAAAGATTTAATATCACTTCTGTAGTATTGTTTAACTTCCGTGTTTTCTCGAATATGACGTTATATATTTATCATGTCGAACCACTGGAAATGGTCCTTTCCATTGTGGTTCAAATGATTTAGCATTAAAGTTTTTTACAAGAACTAAGTCATTGTTTTCAACTGGTGTATAGGATTTAGAGGGGATATTAGAATCCTGATACTCGCGTATGCTCCTGCGCGCCTAATTTGTTTTCGTGTTGTAATTGCAAATCTTCGATTTGTTTTTGGAAGGCCAATCTTTCATCTTCTTCACTCAAAATGTGATTGGGTTCCCTGCCAAATTGTAGTTCGTAAGGCGTGTAGCCTGTATTTTTGTTTATCGTGCAATTGTATGTGAGCATTGCTCTTGTTCATTAATGTAATGTCTATACTCCGTCAATATTAAGTGCGATCTTTCGTTTTTCCCGTTTGATTGAGGATGATAAATCGAGGTGAGTGTATGTTTGGTATGTTTTCGCAAAGTGTTTTAAACTCATTAGAGGTAAATTCTAAGACGTTATCAGATAGAAACTCCTTAGATTTACCAAAATATCTGAGCCAGGAGTACCACAGTGCTCTAATGATCGACGCCGTAGATTTGTCTATCAATGGTTCTACTAATATATATCGCATCAGGTAGTCTTGGATTACAAGGATATATTGATTTCCTTTATTTGTTATCTCGAAAAGTGATGTCAATAGATATTTTTTCATTAGGAGTGTGTGGGATATCAAGAGTGGAATAAAGATAAGGTTTTTGAATCCCTGGTTTGTTAAATTGACACGTTTCGCATTTACTACTGAATTTCTTAACATCCATAGTTATATTAGGTCAATTATATTTTTGTCTGATTTTTTGAAGCGTCTTTTCTACAGAGTAGTGTCCGTCTAATATGCCGGAGTGAGGAGTCATAATTTCATTTTTATTTTCTATAATTGGGAAATATTTCGAAACGTATATATTTAATTTTTCTCCGAGGTAATATTCATTTATAACTGAGATCAATTTAGTGATTTCTTTTTGGTCATGTATCATATTTAAATGCTTGATCGTGTTCCGTCAAGAAGTCGTGTAGTTGAATACTAAGTTGTCGGTGAGTGGCATGTGGAGAAACGTAAATTTCATTTTCCCTGATGATCTCGGGAGGAATTTCGACAAAAAGTATCGTCTTATTAGTTTATTTACCGACCTGATTTTTAATTATTATTTGTTTGTGTATATTCAATTTGGAAGAGGAAGGTAATGATGTTCTTAGTAGAACGGGTTTTTCTTTAGGGAATAACTTAGATGTAGGAGTGGGTGGATCAATATCTCTAAACCAATGTGATGGACGTTCTTCAATTATAATTTTTGTTTTAGATTGTAAATCATGTGTGGAGATGAGGCTATCGATTGATTCTTGAATTTTTTTATTAATAGGTCCTACGAAATTTAATGTCCATTTATCAGGATTTGCAGTTTCATCTTCAAGGATTGGTGAGATTAAGGCTTGGAGATTTTCTAAGGAAACAGATTTGGGTTTAATGTTTTTCCATCCAGGGATTGGGTTTTTATTGGCAATTTTAACATCAAATTTTGCTTTTGTTAAGTCCATTAGTATAGTCTGAATTTCCTCGTCAGATAGGTAGGAATCAATTGCATTGATTGATATTCGACAGAGAGCATCCGCGTTAGTATTTGTTTTTCCCGATTTACAAACAGTTTCGTAGTCGAATTCTTCTAATTTCAGTCTCCATCTCATTAGTCTCGAATTTGGATCCTTTACGTTTATTAACCAAATTAACGACTTATGATCTGTTACAATCTTAAATTTTCTTCCGTAAAGATATTGTCTAAAGTGTTTAGTTGCCCATACTATCGCTAACAATTCTTTTTCCGTGGTACTGTACCGAGTTTCCGCTTTGTTAAGAGTTCTAGAGGCAAAAGCTTATCTTTGCCTATTATCTCTTGAGAAAGGATCGCACCTATTGTCTCGTTAGATGCATTGGTGGTTAAAATGAAAGGTTTATTCCAATCAGGATATGCTAGTACCGGTTGTGATATCAATTTGTTTTTTAGAAATTCAAATGAATATTGTTGCTCGTTGGTTCAGACAAAGGTTACGAATTTCTGGAGGAATTTTGTTAGCGGTTTGGCAATTTTTGAAAAATTTTTAATGAACTTTCTATAATAACCGACTAGTCCTAGGAATTGTTTAATTTCTTTGGGATTCTTTGGAACTGGATAGTTTTTGACCTTTTCTGTTCGATTTGGATTGGGTTTGTTTCCATGTTCCGAAATTATGTGTCCCAGATATTCAAGTTCCGGTCTAAGATACTCGCATTTATCCAGTTGTAGTTTTAATCCTACTTGTCTGAGCCTTTCGAATAAGATTCTCAGATTTTTATTATGATCTTTGATAGTTTTTCCGTAGACGATCATCGATATATACAAAACAATTATTTCCGATTAGTCCTTTTAGTCCTTTGTTCATCATTCTTTGGAATGTCGGATGCGTTTTTTAAACCAAAAGGCATGCGGTTGTTCGTAATGTCTATCCGGAGTGGAAAACATGGTTTTCTGAATGTCGCTTGTTTTCATATCGATTTGATGAAACCCTGATGCTAAGTCAAAAGCTGAAAAATACCGTGCGTTACCTAATTGATCGAGAATTTCATCTATGTTAAATGGGTACGCGTCTTGAATAGTTTTTTCGTTGAGTTTTTTATAATCGATTACTAATCGCCATTTGGTTTTACCTGAAGCGTCTTGCTTTTTAGATACTATCCATAGTGACGAGTTATATGGCGAGTCAGATTCTCTTATAATTCCTTTTGTAAGCATTTCTTTAACTTGTATCTTTATTTCTTCTTGGTGTATAGGAGGGTAACGATATTATTTAGTGTGGATGGGATCTTCATCCGAGGTTTTCGTGTTGGATTAGGTTCGTGAGAGGGAGAGGATCTTCTGGTAGAGTAAAGATATCGTGATATTCTGTTATGATATCCCAGATTTCGTTAGAGTGTTCTGAGATATGTGAAAATCGTGTATTTTCTTTTAGTAATTGTAGACGAGTATTATTTAAGTTTTCTTTTGTGAGTGAATAAACTCGTACATTGTGAAAATCTTCAATGCTTTTAATTTTTGAATACAAATATTTCGGTAGAATTGGTTTATTGGAATCGCCGATCCTCGTAATAGCCTCAGTATCGTTTTTGAAAACTATTAGTACGTCTTTCTCTTTTGTATCATTATGATGTGGTTTGTCATATCTTTTAAATTCTTTTTCGTTTAAAGTTAAGCTTTTGTTAGAAAAGGTGAAATTGTTGTTAGTGAGAAAGTCGATGCCTAATATTCCCTGATGTTTAACCGGTGAGTTGTTATCTAACATGTGGAATATATGTTTCTTCCCGAACATTTCTGTGACTACGCCGTATTTAGTTTTTATTGAGTGTGTAGTAACGCCAAATATGACTATTGGATCTACCCTAGGTAAATTTTTATTTTCGAGATACGCTTTGTGAATTAGAGATATATCGGATCCTGTATCTATGAGAAAAGTAATTTATTTAAAACCTACTATATTCAGTGAAATTCTGGGTGCTCTGGTGAAGGTTCCTCCTAGTCCCCGGTGAATTCCTTGTTGCGATGTTCCGGATCCTGCTCGACTACATATGAATGATGCGATGCTTGGTCCGGTGGTCGGTTGAGGATTGGTCGTCCGTGAAAATTTTGCTGTCCTCGTTGGTAGAACATCTTAGTTCTGCAGTCATTTTCCTCGTGTCCTCGTCTTTTGCAATATCCACATTCCTTAAATGAAAATTGAGGTTTCTGATATGGTGGTTTCCTCGGTGTATTGTAATTCCTTGACGCGTTTTCACTACGTTGCTTTCTTAGTTGAAGTTCTCCTTCGAAGGCTTTCGCTTTGGAAAATGCTTGGTTTAGTGTGTCTAGCTCGAAGAAGTAGAGATGATCGCCGATTTTTGTTTTTACGTTGCGGCGGAAAATCTCACATGATTTTCGTTGACAGAGTTCCTCTTGGATGCAGATGATCGTCACTCTCGTATTTTGTGAGTTTATCGTGGTTATGATCTCGTCGTGTATACGTAGGAAACGTATTTTATTAATTTATAAATTCGTCTATGGTTTCATTGTATCGTTGAATACAAGTATGTCTCTGGACTTCCAGAGATATTTTGGGCTTTTCCATAAAGAAGTCTTATTTTTCGAAGAGTTGTGAAAAGTTTGTTGTAGCATCGATTCTTATTGTGCCTTTTGCTCTTCTCGTGAGCTTTTGCGCGATAATGCTACAAGAGTAGTTCATGTTGATCAATCGCCAATCGCTTCACTGCGATTTGTATGTGGCCAATAAAACATTCAATCCGTCGAATTCCGGAATTAAATGCATTACCTTGTCGTAAGTTTTTATAATCATATCATAATTTTCCGAATCGAGACTCTCCGATGTTTCTCCTCTAAATCGATCCGTAAATACTTGTCCGGTTTGATTCGTGTTTTTGCTTACTTGTAATTCTTGCATCTGGTCTCTCATTAGATGCACTGCTTCGGTTATTTGTATAATTTTATCCGCTAATAGATTTAAAGTGACCGTTTGCTCGCGAGACGGACTTTGTACGCGCGACATTGGAGCAGTCGAACATTTTCGATTCCATTATATTTGAATTCGTACTTGATTCTGATGATGTGTCTGAAGTGATAGTCGCTTTTACCCCTCTGTAGTTTGTCCACGCCAGCCTGCTCCAACTGAGTTCGATAGAACGGGATAATCTTCGGGGTCTTCTTCAGAAGTAACTAGCACAACTAGTATATATCCTCGAAATTAAAGTACTTTTACCGCACTAATTATCCCGCACAGCTGCCACCATTTGTAAGATTCGTCAAAATAATTCTTCCAAAAAAAGGATTTTTATTGCCTTTTTCTTACAATATTCACTTTCAATTGTAACACTTACAATTTTAATCACTTACAATGTACTTATAATTAAATCGTCAGACTTACTTTGCGACTAATTTAAGTGACCGTGCTCGAGRAACCTGAGGAACTGCTTATAGTTCGAGGGTTCCTCTTTTTATAGAGCAAAAACTAGTTATCTTTTTCTGGAGTGTTCAAAGGGCAAGATTGATCATTGGGAAGTTATTTTATCTGTCATGAGATTTTGAAAGCAGATTGTTAGTTTTTATTAGTTATCGGAGGTGGAATGTTACTTATCGTTTAGAAATACAATGAGTTTTCCTTATCCTAAAATGATTGCTTAATCTCTAATTCCTGAGTTGGGTAGGTGGACGATGGTCACAAACGATAATATATGATATCCATCTTTTATCGATAATATATGATATTCATCTTTTATCTTATAAATAAACATGAAAAACTGCCTCGATGAATAGTCTCGAATCTTATTATGATCATCAATTGCGGAAGATATATTATTAACTGTGCGGTTTGCTCTAACTATTAATTGTAACGATCATAGAGAATAATAGCGTTTTTTTGGTACTTGTCATTATCGCGTTTCTTCCATATCATTCATTTTAAAGCAGTGAGTCTATGAGACATTACATCTATTTGTAATATTCACAGATTCATCACATTGAAAAGATAATTTTGAAACTCCGATTTGAACGGAAGAATTGTAATTACATTACTTGACACTTCTCAAGTCTGCTCTTCCTTTTCCTTTTCTCATTACGTTCCTAAGATAACACTTGCGAAAACTCGATTAATTACGATCGTGCAATACTTACGGCGTTAAATGGCATTAAACATGAAATCCCTCGAAACGTAGAAAATATTCTTAGTAAATGATTGATAGATAACTTTCGTATTATTTGATTCGATATAATATACGTATTATTCTATGATTTTGCTTTTATGATTTGGAAATGATAATAAAGAAATCATATTTATTTAAGTTGAAAAAGAATTCACTGCGCGATAATTATATTTACATTCGCGCAATCATTAAAGAAACAACTATCCATGAGTGATGAGACAATAAGTTATAATTCCCATCTACTATGACTTTAACTTTAAATGAATAAATCGCGCAAGTTAAATACGTATTTTAATGTGTTTCAATATTCATTATGTCAATAAGCTTCATTGATGGTAAATTATCTAATCGCGCGAATTAATTCTTCATATGGAAAAGCACTTTTTAGTATCTTTAATATTTATCGTGATCGAAAGATAACGCAGATACACGGAGCGACATGTTTACTTATATTACTGTTACTTGCTGGCTCAATTATAAGTAGACGAATGACAGCGTGGCGACTTTGTATACACATAGCCGTTATGTCAATAAAAACCAAGTTCAAAGCCAAATCCAGGACCACGCGCTAATCGATAGTATTGCCCAGAAATATTTTTATAAATACACATTTCGAATATTTTATTTTTTACATGTTAAATTTAAAAATTGTTATCGCATATTAAATTTAAGTTTAAATTTTTACGTCAAGTAAGAATGTGTGTGAAGTTGGCACCTCTTCTTGTCCCGCAAGTTATAATGCAAGTTCTATTTGCATCCGCAATAGTTCTACAAGTGAGAAGTCTATTGCTTTGAAGGAATTAAATTAATTTATTATTAGACATTTAATTAATTTATTACTATTACTTTTTGCCAAGTTATTTATAAAATGAAGTTTGTGTGGTTTAAATGAAATTGGGGATTTTTCTTACGATTCTTACGAAAGTAATCAAAGAAACAAAATTATGTCATCGATAAATCAAAGAAACGAAATTAAGTCGTCACAAATAATGTAATCATTTGTTTTTACCTTATTTAAGTTGTAATTTAACTTTTTTATTACTAATAAAAGTATGAGGAAAAGTAATAATAATTATATAATTTCTTCTTCTGACTTTTCTTACATCAATGCTAAGAAATAAACTTTAATGTCTTTAAAATAACAAATACTAGAACTTATTCTTTAAATTTATAATTTTTATTAAACGGAATCGTTAATCAAACGTTACAATTTTGAATCAAATGATTAAATAATTTGCATGTAACATTAAAAATTTGATATTAGTAGTAAACTTGTAAATAATTGATTATAATAATTTACAAGTTTATTACTAATAATAAAAGAAAAACCTATAAACTACAGGCTATAGATTTTGTAAATAAGAAATCAAAAATTATCCGCAACAAAATATTAATTTAGTTATTTCATTTTATTTTCTTTTGAATAATATAAAATTAATAAATACAGATAAGTTAAAAAATTCAAATAAAGTTATTATATGTATATGACAATATAGACAATTAATAGTAATTAGCGCGTTTTTTATATATTAATTATCGAAATATTTTATAAAATGTTACATTTTATTTATGCATATTAAAAAATTTGAATATTATTTTGCACATGTTATATATATATATATATATATATATATATATATATATATATATATATATATACACTCAAGATATTATTCAATACTTGTTTAATTCTTAAAGAATAAATATGCTAAACATAAATCTTAAATTCCATGTAAAAGACATTTAGAAAAGAGAAAAAAAAAAAGAAAATAAAGTAACACATCTTTGACTATAGTTTTATAATTGTCCAACTAAGTTCTATAAATATTAATCTATTTTTATTGCGAATAAATATAATAATAAATACATT
>JANQDE010000110.1:318610-334196 GCA_037157785.1 Cephalotes varians | reverse complement strand
TTTGTAATTATACTAAATAAATCTTATTAGTTACTGCGCACCATCAACAGCGTGTTATAGCTCTCATTAGCCCTTCCACGATATTATAATTTTTAAATTATTATAGCTTACAAATAATTAATATCTTACAAAATAATTATTACTTATATGGAATTCTTTATTTGTTTGTTAAATAAATATTTTCTGAAAAAATTATGTAATTTTGGAAAAGTCTTTTTTTTAATATAAGTATCTTTCTTAAATGTAAGCGTTTCAAAGATTTTTTTTAATTAAATTTTTTTTTAAATAAAAATTGAAATAGATTCTTAATTTTTTAAATAACATTTAATAAGCAGATAATAAATTATGTATTCTGTAATTAGTTGTTCCGTTGTCAGTTTTCTTTTCTCTTTCTTTTTTCGGGTTCTTTCATTATATTCACACAATATATGTTTACAAAAATACGATTAACTACAATCGTACGTTAATCACAAAAATAGAATATTGCTCGATATTTTTTACATCTCAATCTCGATGTTAATCAACACGCAATTTCACGAAATACACGAAATATTATTGATTAAAAAACTGATATATCACGACTTTTTGTTTCTTAAATCACTCGGCAGTTTACATGTATTATTCTGCTCATATCTCAATCCTGAAATAATGGATACGTTATATTCGAATCAGTAAAGAATCCACAATGCGATATGAGATAAACCCTAATTTAAGCAACATTATAAAAGCAATACTAATCGTAAATATCGGAACAGTAGCTTTGTAATTTTCATATCTCGTCGCTTATCTTGCTTTTATAATACCACGGATGAAATAGAAATAACGCGATATATTTTCGAAAGTCATCGTCGCTTCGATATCGCTAGTTATAAAAACGCCCTGTTTGAAAAACCTGTTTTTTAACAAAAAATTAACTGTTTTTCCGAACGGACCAAAACAGTTGGGATCGATCTGCACTCTGCTTTCAGGTGAAATCATAGTTGAATATTCTTCTCATATTCGAATATAATTGATCAATTTTTTACGCTTTAAGTCTTATTACTCTTATTGTAGACACCGATTTAAAGTATTCTTTTTTCTTTTTTATTTTCAAATTATTTCTTCGTGTTAAATGGATAAAATTTGTCAATATTTTCTATATTTTAATATTTTTTATTTTATTAATGATTATAATAAAAAATTTATTTTAAATATAATTATAATATTATTATAAATTATGTTACAATAGATTAGTCAAATTGTGCGATAATTAGAAAAATATTAAACATTTTTGTACTCTTTTAGTGCAATAAAAAAAAGTATAGTATTTATTTCATTTTTCAAATTATTCTTGTATATAGATTTAAATATATTTTTAAGTAGACAAAAAATTTTATTATTTTTCATCATTAACTATTATGGAAAATAACCATAATTAGAATTACAGAAGAATCAGCAATTTGAAGAAAATATTAATAAAATTTAAAAAAAAGAATCTGTTTTTTTTTTAAACTGTCATTATTTTACAAAAAACAATTTGTTGACGTTTTGTAAAAAAATACAAACGATTATCACTATTCGATATGCATGCGAATTATTAATCTCAAAGTGAATGCGCGGATCGACACACGCTAAATATTCATAGGAGATAATAATTATATTTCCTTGAAAGATAAATGCGATAATGCGCACTCTGCTAGTTTAAGCATTGTTGTGCGAATAGTATCGCGATCGTACATATCCGGCAACGCGGTAACCTTGTATAAACAAAAACTGTACGTTACAAGCGAAGCCTGCATACTAGTCAAAACATTTAAAGCTTTGTAATATAAACTTGTACCTTGTGAATATTATGTTTTTTAAACCTTATGCCCACGATGCTAGAAATTGCTCTGAGATCTTGAACGGAGAAAGAATTAACAAATTACATTTGAACAATGCGATTGGTCAATTCTTTCTCCGTTCGAGATTTTGAAGTAATTTCTAGCATGATGGCACAAGGTTTTACATTTATACCTTAAATTAATCAACTTTGAGTACGTTGATCAACGGATAAAATCTAACAACTATTTAAAGATTAAAATCTATCTCTTATTTTATTGAAACAGTGTGTGCGCGTGTGTTGTGGTGTGGTGTAGTGAGATGAGGTGAGGTGTGAAATTTATTATGATTAGTTTATGACAAATTTTTGCGTTTTGAGAGAAATGATGTGTGATTTTAATTAATAATTATCAATTAATGATTGCCAATTAATTATATGTAAGGTCATGCGTACTAATTATCAGAATATGAATTGCACGGAATTTTATGATCAACGTTTCTTCAATGTTAATTTGACTTTTTATTAGCCGGAAAAAATGTAATTTTGCAAAATTACTTTTTCTGAAAGAAAATATAAAAAAGGTATCAAGTGTAAAGAAATATTATTATTAATACTTATATTTTAATAAAGTAAAGGATAATTTGAAGTAAAAGATATTAAAATTTAAGAAATATTTTGTATATAATTTTATATCTTATTCAAACTTGTTTTTCTAGAAAAATAAAAAAGAATATTAACTTGGCGTTTTGGTATTAAATTTTTTTTACTTTTAATTAACTCTATTATTTTCATTCGTACAAACATGCGATCTTTTCATATCTTTAAAATCCCTTTGTCTGAAAACGGCGTTTTGTAAATTCATTTATATTAAACTCTAGATACAAATGTAACATATAATCTTTATTTACTGAGATTTTTTTTAACTCATTACTTTTAAAGTAAAAAGATTTGAATAACTAACAGATTAAAATAATAAGATATTATAAGTATAATATTTTTTAATAATTTTATTATTTTTTTAAATAAACAAATCGGAGTGCTTTAAAGCTTTCCGATGAGTGCTCGCAAAATCGTTTTGCTCCTTTTAAATCGTTTCGTGCACTTAGCAGTAACATTTTTCAACGTAGTAACATTTCTTTCGTTATTTCTACTACCAAAGATATACGAGAATGAATCTCACGGGGACGAAGGGTTTCGTTTATGCTCGTACGTGATCGCGCGCGTGGCTTTCTGCCGACTTTCTTTTTTTCTCTTTCTTTCTCAAGGATGCGAGAGAATCTACGAGAAATTCCGTTTCTACAGTATAACGATGTTGCAAGTCGATGTTTTTGTTTTGTTTGTACTTGACAGTGTCCATACTTAGAGACGTTTATATAAAGCAATTTTTTTGCCTTTAACTGTACGCCTGCGTTTACCAATTGCGATAACGAATTGTAGTAGAAAAGAAACATTTTAAAAGCAAGCGTTGCTTTGTTTCTTTGCATGGAATATATTTTTTATATTTTAAATGTTCTTGTTCAATGTTTTGTGAGTTACATTTATTCAAAAGAAGTACTTATTGAAATCAGTACGACTTGAAAGGTTGATATTTAAGAAAAATCCTGTTTGCCTGTGTAGATAAATAAACGCGATACAATAATCCTTTTGCGTGAAGTTAAAGAATTTGTGTTAAAGAATCTTCGGTAAACTTTTGTTAACTAAACGATGCTTTTCCATGGAAAAATGAAAAAAATAAGAAAATAAGTTTTCTAGCAACGAAAAAAGATCGCGCCTTATAATTAATTTTATTTATTATGGTTTATTTGTTAATAGCGTTAACAATATTCCAGTTGAAATTGTCTCTTATGCTTATCCAATTGTTATGAATTATTTATCGCGCTAAAAAATTCCAACTCGTTATCACAACAATATTATAAAATTGAATAATTATATTGCTCATATGTCATTTCATAGATGCAGCGATATATAACACATGTTCTATTCGCTGAATGACACTACGTATTCTTGTTCGCAATTGTTAAAGATTTTTTTCCGCACACGAACAAATTGGTGTCAAATAAGAACGTGCCATACGCACACAACAATACATCCAATTCTCTCGCAGTACGAATTCACGCACGATATAACGCAGACCCTCTATTTTCCTCTTGTGCGATTGACAATCACTGGTGCAGAAAATTAAAAGGCTACTCGAAAAACGTGTATAGGATGCGCCTATCAATTTTTTGGCAAGCGAGTTATAGAATAGATGAATTCACGTTGCAATAAATGCAAAATTGCATCGATGCAGAAGCAATTTAAAGCTACTCTGTGACAGCTTTTAATTGAAAATTACAAATATTTTAATACGTTACAGTTAATCGTCTTAATTCTTACTTCTTTACAAAATACTTATCTACGTACTTCAACCAAAAAGCATAACAGTTATTGTTACATTAAATTAAAAGCTTTCTTATTTGCGCGCGCGCGCGCGCGCACGCACGCGCGCACACACACACACACACACACACACACACACACACACACACACACACACACACACACACTGTAAGAAATAAGGCAGTGGAACTACTCCGATTAACGGAGCAGTATGGTCGCGCAACCTAAGTGACAGGCCTATAGAGAGAGAACGAAGGGTCCCGAGTTCGAATCCCGATCGGCTCCGTTAATTTTTCCATGCCTTACATCCTCAGAAGTGGGGATAGTAGCTTACGCTGAATTTCGCTGCTTTGTCATGGACAATGAGCTATAAGCCAGAGGGTAAGCGAATTCAGCATAAGCGTCTTCTTGCAAATTACTGGCCATTCAACTAGCTTTTTAAAACGCTCCACGTCAAATATCGTTAGCAGATAATGTGAAACGTATATAAATCCTGTAATATTTAGTTTATCAAACATTCCATCGAAATGTCGTTTTATTGAATCAACTGGTCCCACCAGATTATGACTTCAAGAAAATCTTTCACGAGGGAATGTTTGATAAACCAAATGCGATAGGATTTATATACATTTCACATTATCTGTTAACGATATTTGACGTGGAGCGTTTTAAGGGAGGAAATCCAATTAGGATCTTCAAAACATGGAATTTTTCTTTTGCATAAAATGTTAGCTTAACATTTCAAGAATGTAATTCCAAAGTTTTGAATCGAAATTCGAAGACGTTTGGAAGCTACAGACTTGACGCAGAGCTCCCTTTTATTATCCCCTTCTTTTCAACACTGTAACCATTATTTGGAAGAGCAGATAAGTTTTTGAACCAGATATTTTCAACGGTTTATTGTTTACATTTAGCAAGTGAACGTCTAAACCGTCGTCAGTGGAATTGCTGATTAGTTGGTGAGTTGAAAATATCATGTAGTTTTCACGAGTCAAAACTTTAAACGCATTTTTCTCGAAACGTGATTTTTCAAATTGGCGTGACGTGTAACAAAAAAAACTATTCGACCGATCATTCTGAAATTTTCACCACATCTTTATAATATTATTTCCTTATCAATGAACCTATTGTTTTTAAAATAAACAAAAAAAAATTAGTTATTTATTGCAAAAAAGATAAAAAAATAGCATAAAAAATTTTTATTTTAAATGCATAAAAATATTGCAATTTTCAATTTTTTAGAATTCTGTTTAGGTTCATCGACAAACTACAAGTATAAACTATAAGTATTGTTTTATTTTTTTTTATTCAGAAGCTTACAGCGGACGCTAGAGGTCACGCCGTTTTTTTTTTCCTGTGCCGACCTGCGGTCTTCAAACTGATACCATACCGTCATTTTTCAATAAAATTAAATTAAAAAATTCACGAATATTCATTAATATGTGTTTGAATAAATGCTAAAGTTTAAAAAATGTACCACTTTTTCCTATCTAAAAAAATTCCCGAAAATAATGTAAATTTTCAGCTCTTAATTGGATTTCCCCCCTTAAAAAGCTAGTTGAATGGCCAGTAATTTGTAAGAAGACCGAGATAAAGTATCGTAACAATGTCAAAGACTATCTGAATGTCATTGCATTGGAAAATCCTGACGTGGGATTCCCAGTATGGTCGCGCAGCCTGAGTGACAGGCTTGTGGAGAGAGAACGAAGGGGTCTCGAGTTCGAATCTCGAGCGGCTTCGTTAATTTTTCCATGCCTTACAATATATATATATATATATATATATATATATATATATATATATTATATACGAAAAGAATAATTTTGCTAAAATATCTAAAAATATTTAAAAATTTTGTATGGGAAAATTTTATAAAACATTGTTTAGTTAACAAAAGTTTACTAAAGATTCGAAAATTCTTTAACTTCACAAAAAATTATTGCTAGATACAGATCCGAAAATTTTTTTGTTTAGATCATCAAAATAATTACGTAGGATGTTTAAACTGGTCGCTAGAATGTTAACATTTTTACAGCATTTTGTTATCAAGCGTTCTACATAGTTATTTTGATGGTCCGATATAGTACATTACGATACGAGTGCGCAAAGTAGGTCGTTCCCGCACGAGCGAAGCGAGTGCGGGATGACCTACGTGCGCACGAGTATCGTACACTATTTTTCCTATTAAGTGCGAAAAGTTCGACTTTGCGCACGTATTTGAGTGCGCAAAGTCGAACTTTCCCGCACGCTTTTGTCTCTGAAACTGAGCGTGCGGGAAAGTAGCTGAGCGTACGGGAATGTAGCAGAAAGTATATTTTCTGCTACATTCCCGTACGCTCAGCTACTTTCCCGCACGCTCAGTTTCAGAGACAAAAGCGTGCGGGAAAGTTCGACTTTGCGCACGTAAATAGGAAAAAATTATTTTCATATCTAGCTAAATTTTTAGATACTTTAGCAAAACCGTTTTTTCTGTTTATCAATAAAAAAACAATAATTCTATACTTCAGTTGTGAGTCTTGTCTCATAAATCAATAATTATTGTATCGAATTTTTACTAAATTGATCGACGAATAATATTTTCCTGAAATATAAATTTAATTAGATAAAATAAACGATTTTTGGTATTTGGCAATTTCATACTTATTTCAAAATGGTTGTCTTTATTATAACATTAATTTATATGTTTATGCTATGTTTTATAATATTTTATTGATAGAATAGATTATTTTCAATTTAATTCTATGTGATTGTACCTTTTTTCTACGCTTCAAATCTTATTTCTTTATATAAAATACTAAATTTTCATATATTATCTGTATTTTACCGATATTCCTTTATTTTACCGAAGTTTATAATAAATTCGTAAATCTTTTTTCTCTTAGTTTTTTATTCATCTTTTCTTTTTTAACTTTTTATTCATCTTTTCTCTTTTAGCTTTTCATCTTTTTCGCCTGCACGTGAAACAGTTTTCTACTTTAATATTTTTCCTTTTTACGTTCGTTCAGGATAAAATCTGTACAGTTGTATTTTTTCTAGTTGTTCTTTGCCTTCGCTTTTTCCCTTTCTTTCTCGTTCTCTCTCTCTCTCTCTCTCTCTCTCTCTCTCTCTCTCTCATTCGTTCGATATAAAACACGTGACAGGATCAGTTATGTTAAACTTTTCATGTCAGTATTAAATCGGTGTGCGTTTCTGATGAAATTCTGACGTGAAAACTAGTCCGCCTTCATTGGGAATTATCGTTGGTTCGCAAAATGTATACATATAAGAGAAATTATCTTGTTCTCCTTTTGTCACGTAGTTATCAAAATAAATTCAACATAACTGTGTTATATAATTATTTCTATCAATTATATGTGCGATTATAAAATCTCTCTTTAATTATCGAATTTTGACTTTAAAACGTGAATCATAAAAAAACTGTTCCCATCTTATCAGTTTCTTAATATTTTCTTTTTTTTAAGTACGCTGATAAACGACGATATAATCCGTAAGTTAAATTATTGTTCAATATTCAGTTATAATTTATTTCTACCTTTAATTATATATGAAATCATATATTTATAAAATCGTATTTTTATTACTAATCGTATATGAAATTTAATTATATTTGTTTTTGCTCAAAGATAAGCATCAAGCATTTTCATTACAAATAGAAATTGTAATGTAAATTTTGCTTAAGAATCATATTTATTATGTTTGTTATTTTATATTAAATAATATATTTATGTTTTTTTATATAAATATCTTTTGCTACTATGATATTAATATTAAATTGTTTTTAAGTATTAAATATTAATATTGTTACGAAATTATATTTAAAGTATAAGAAAATATAAATCAGAACATATTGAAATATTAGTTTAAAACATTAGCAGTATTTAATAGATTATATCGAATGTTCTTTAATTAATGTTGAACGGTTCAAATATAATTAATCAGAGGTTTTTTTATACCACGAAGTAGATTCTGAAAATATTAATTTATTAATTTAGATAAAAAATAAAATCAGTACTAAACATTATTTATCAATATTAACTCGCTGCTGATGTATCATTTGTCATAAGAGACGAATGCATAACAATAATTAGAGCATAGATTCTTGCACAACGTATAACGCATAAGATATGAGAAATTCAACCAATCACAATTCTTCATTTCAAGGAAACGAAGGAAATAAAATATTTTGATTTGTTGATTTTCTTATGCTTTATAAATTATGAGTTTCAGCCCTTATGCATGATAAAAACAATTGTAAATCAACAGGCAAATTTGTAAAAGAAACTTTGATCGATTACTCATCGCAAAATCTATCTTCTTCACTACACAATATTAAATTACTCAAATAAACGTTAGATTTTCGAGATATTTAGACGGAATTAATCACTCTCAAACGACACTAACAAATTTATGAAACAAAACGCAGAATAGTCTGTTAAATATATACTAAATCTATTTTTAAATCTATTTTTAAACGAGACAAAATATCGTACGTATCCGTTTTCCAATGCGTTGAATATTTCGAGATATACGTTAAATAACTTGGCGTTTCGTTTTTGTGGTGTACGCAGCGCGCTATCATTCGTGACGTGATCCGCTCCGCTTGTCGTCGTGTTATTATCTTATGAAACGCAATCATTTCCTGTAAACAATTAGCAATTATCGATTGCGCGGTTAATTATCTCCTACAATTAACGACTTGTAAATGAATCGAGGCAGCGATTACTTGTCGAAATATGTAAATATGTAAATATCTTGGCGCGATTTCGTCATTCAAAAAGATCGAAGTGTATCGGAGAGAATTTTTCGTTATATTTTATCGCAAAATTTATTCTATAAATTTTACAAAATTTGATGATAAGCTTGGACAATTTGGTAATCTATAAGTCAAATATTCAAATATTATATCATTGGGAGTCGATTTGACTTACATTTTAATTTATTTATGTTTTATGTGTAAATAAAATTTTTTATTTTATTTATAAGCAATTATAAACTGAGACATGTTTCTTGAACATAAAATAATAATTTTGAAGCATTAAGATATTAAGATATTAAAAGAAATCTATATTTTCAAAATTTTTTAAGTAACATTTTCATTCATTCATGCATCTGAATCAGCGCAAGCACTTACGAGTTAAATGATGAGTTCGAATATATCGCGTTTGATTTGAATTTTTCACCGAACGTTTCTATTTATCATTTTCGAAATAGAACTCGGTATAATAAACGCATCGCCATATTGAGTGACTTAAATGATAGAAAAATATCAAATATTTATTAACACATATATTTCGCGCATCAAACTTCTTTTAATATGTATATTTAAACCTTAAACATTGATATTGCATGTAATATTATATTTTAATTATATATTTTCTAACTATCGTTTTTTTAATTGGATAGTGTATCGTGTCAGGTGTAAGGTATCAGGTTGAAGTATTTTGGTGATTAATATGCGTGCGTATATTATAATTAACTTTTTTACAAATGGGTGTTGTGCTATGAGAGCGCAAGGAAGAACGAGAAGGAGGAGGAGATTCTATTGTGATCGGGAGTGTACAACAGGGTGAGTAGTTTATTTATTATTTTATTTGTTATTCGATCATTATTTTCGTATGCGCACACTGATTTTTTGAAGTATTAATTACTCTGAGCATATATTTTCGAATATGTTTGTTTTCACAGTTTAAGTTTGTTTTCTACATAATTTGCACTTTCGTCGCTGCCATTATTGACAAATTGTATTTTAATATAAGAGATAAGGGATTCGCGAAAAGTACAGACAAATATACCTAAGATATATGTATCAAATTTAAAACATGAGAATATTATAAATGTAATATTTTGTAAATCCACTGCTGTGAAATGACTAGGATCAGAATATAGTCAGGACAGCTAGGATTAGATAATTTTAATATTTAACCCTGAGGCATTGTATACAATTATTCTCCAGTATTTATTATGCATTCAAGGACGCATGCATACATCGTATAATGTTATCCTTAGAGAATAGAAGCTATATAAATTTAGTTTATAATCTCCTATTACAGAAAGGTATTACAATATTCCTGTAATATTGAAATAAAATACATAACAATTACAAATTTACTTATTATAAGAAATACATTATTCTCTAAAGTTTATAGATAAATTTGCGATTAATAAATAAAATAGTAAGAAATATTTTAGATTATAAAAACAGGTTGAATCAGCTCTGTAATGCTATAAAAGCATGATTTTCCCTTTAAATATTTGTTTAATAAAATTTTTGTTTTACATTTGGCTTTCTATTATGTGTTTCAGTTAGTTTTGAGAGATTTTTTGCAAAAAAACATGTTTATTTTAGAGAGACGCTAAATTATGTTTTATTCAAAATATTTTCCACTAGCTTTTTCTTACTTTTTTGACAATAAGAATTCCGTGATAAAAAATATATTCGTCCTTCGAAGCAATCCATTCATTGAGCAATTCATTTCTTCATGTTTTGAAGTGATGGTCAACAAGGCCGTGTTGCATCGATCGAAATAAGTGATAATCTGAAAGAGCACAATCTGGTGCGGTGTGGTAAGACTTCCCATTGAAGTGCCGATAATCGTATCTTTGACTACTTTTGCAACGTATGCTCGAGCATTGTCGTGCAACAAAATCACTTTGCGTTGAGCTATTATTGGACGTTTTTGGTTTAAAGTATGTACGATTCAAGTCGATCAACAACGATTGTTAACAACAACGCTCAGAAGTGACTGATTCGGTTTCAGTGGCTCATAATACACGACACATCCACCAAATGCACAACAAAATCTTATTTCTGTGGATGTTGCGTTTTGGAGTCGATGTCGATGATTGATCTACCCACGATTTTTACGCTTATCATTAACATATAATATGTTGAATTTATTTTAACAAAAAAGATGCGAATAGAAAAGGGAAAGTTTCTTTGTGCGTCACATATCTAAAAAATATATGTACATTATAATATGCGAGTAGCAAAACGCCTTAGCTGTATTCTGATTCTAGTCATTTCACAGCAATGGATTTACAAAATATTACATTTATAATATTCTCATGTTTTTAATTTGATACATACATCTTAATATTTTTTTTATCGCGGAATTCACTTATTGTCAAAAAAATAAGAAAAAGCTAGTAGAAAATATTTTGAATAAAACATAATTTAACGTCTCTCTCTAAAATAAACATGTTTTTTTGCAAAAAATCTCTAAAAACTAATCGAAACACATAATAGAAAGCCAAACGTAAAACAAAAATTTTATTAAACAAATATTTAAAGAAAGGAAAAACATGCTTTTACAGAGCCTATTCAACCTGTTTTTATAATCTAAAATACTTCTTGCTATTTTATTTATTAATCGCAAATTTATCTTATTAATTTTTAAAAGTCTGTCTGTTGCGAATGTTTTTGAATGTTTGCATGTGTTCTTCAATATGCTTGCGTGTATGTGAAAAATTGCATTTATACACGGAAAGGATAGTTTTTGTTGAAAGAAAAGGATTTAAAATTTTAACTGAATACAGAAAAGTAATTTTGTTGATCAAAATAATTATGTAGAACGTTAAAACTAGTTGTTAGAATATCAAAATTTTTTGCAGCATTGCTTTTTATTTTTAAGGTTCCAACAAAATTATTTTAATGCTTCAATACAACTATTTTTAGATCTGTATCCAGCAAAATTTTAGAAAAATCGTTCTTTCCGTTATTCTTTTTTTTTCGTTTCATGACAGACAGTACTGTGCGGTGCGGGTTTGCTCTAGGCAGTTCCTTTCGCAGCTGCGGTCCGATTGTGGCGCAAGCCGACGTTACGTTCGCTAGCGAAGCGTTAATCGATATTAATTACATCACACGATGATTCGGATTCTATCATTTGAATCCGTTTTCAGCTGTGTTGACCCGATGCGGAACGAGTGGCATGACTATTTGGCTTCCCGCACGAAATCGTATACCCGACGCAGTGTACATTGATAATTGATTTTTGATAGAGCGAGACAGATATATTTGCATGGGAATTGACGTTGCGTCAGACAATTCAACTTTTGATGTTATGTAACGAAACGTGACGCGTTCCGGACATTGAATTGAAGCGACGTCGCTTTTGTGTGCGATGTACTGCCAGACACGCTAAGTAAGTCCGTAATGCAAATTACTTATCTACATAAGGAAAATGTACAAATATAAAATATAAACAAATATAAAAATATCTGAACATCTTCTGAACTCGGTACACCGTTTCAAATTCTTAGAATCTGAAAACTAAACTTGCACAATTTTCGAAATTGCTCATGAGATAAAAAATATGGCCCCGTCAAAATATGGCATCGAATATAATTGCTGTGTGTGTTAGATAGAATCGCGTACAGTTACTATCTTCAGACTAGAATTCCGTCAGAGGTCGATTTATGAAAGGAAAAATAGTGGAAATGTTCGATACAATTCATATTATATTCATCGATATAATTTATTGAGATTTACTTCTCTTTTGCTTTTTCTAAAAGAAGTCAAGATCTTATCTGTTGTCGAATATTCCTTTTCAGAACTAGAGAAAATCCCAGTTGATTGACTCTCATGTTATTTGATTATGCGTATCACCAATAAGATCCACAAGATTCTCATCGCCATCAAATCTATACTACTATTTGTTTGTAAAAAAATTTTTTTCTTTGTTATTAAAATTCAGAGCAATTAGACGAAAATTTTTTGAAAACTGGAAACGTGGCAACCATGATTCGGGTTAATGAAATCAGAAAATTTCCGGTAAAATTCTCGAAAGTTAGTTATACATTGATTTCACCTGCATCGTGTTTATTAATTCATAGGTTCGTTATCTCGTTTACAAGATCTGCAATATTATAATAGTGATTTATGACACGCGTTTATCTTCGTTAGAGCGAAATCACATTGAATTTCTCGCTGCTTAACTTTGGCACAAAATCATGTGGAAAATATGTTCTTCAATTATTATTTTTCTGACAGTGAATGTTCATTTATTATTATCAGCAATAACTAATATCCGACTTTTTTAAATTAATTTTTAATCTTTACTTTTTTAAATAAAAAAGAATTTAAAAAATCTAAATTAACGCAAACAATTCTAATTAATTGTTAAATATTAATTATAATTGTTTCAAATTTACATGCTTTATTTCATTTTTCTAATCTTTTTTATGAGACGTACATGATGAATATCCGATGAATATTGATGATATCATTATTCTCAATAATATAGTTATATTTAATAAGAGGAACTTCAAAGCTGTCTCTAGCCATTTTCGAATATAACGAGCTTTTACATTGTATCATAGGGAAAGGTTTAATTTTACATATTAGTTTCTTAAACAAATATAATAATTTATTTTTTTTTAAACAAATTTAAAGTTATTTTATATTATTGTTATAACATTATTACAATATCAGGATAATTCCAGAAAATTGTTTATTTCAATCGGTTTTTACTTCAGTATTATATAAAATGAAAATGTCAGTTTGTATAAGCCAGCGTGTATTTTTTATACTGGTTTAATATCTGTTTATATTACTGTTTATATTATTGAAAAAGATAACGTGATATAAATGTAATTAAATTTTTCCCTATTGTTAAGAAATAAAATATATATATATACAGTGTTCTCTTTCTCACGCCATGCAAATTTTGCATTATTCTGGAAGAGCGTAACAGAATTAATTAAATTAATTAAGTGTTCCGAAATTTATGTTCTATTCTTTTTGCAAGAAACATACTATGCTTTGTATCGTACGTAGTAAATCCTCCCAAAATAACTTCTCTTTTAATTCTAGAAATTCTTGAAGATTTAGTATACAGGAAAGAGTTGCCAAATGCGTACCGGTTGCCTAAATAATATCTCATTGTATTTTATATTTTTATTTAATATAGCAGCATTTAACAGTTAATATTAGCTGCAAAAATATGAAATTATTTTTTTTCATAAAATATTGCTTATTAAAAAAAAAAAAACTATAAAATATCGATACTATTTAAGCGACCGATATGTATTTGGCAGCTCTCCCTACCTGTTATTTTGACCTTTCAACTACGATTCTAAAAGAAAAATGAGATAGACCATTGCTATTTTTTAAAAGCGTAAAAACATAAGACATAGAATTTTACAAACGTGGTTTTCTCAATAAATATTAACATTGAACAATATTTGACTTACGCGATTAATTTTATTTTATAACGATATTTAAAAACGTGTATTTGAAATTTTAAGTTTATATTTTGATATTGCAAATGAAAATTAAGCGAAACCGATCTACATGTTTATTTTTTATAACGAAAATATGATTTTGTGCCCGATACTTTTTCTCGTGTCTACAGCACTGAAAATTTAACTTGAAACTATAATCCAAATGAGATTTTATTAAATATGAATTTATGGAAAAAATTCACGTTTTACGTGTAATGCAAGTGGTTCAAAACTGATGCATAACGGTAATACGAGGATGTGTTCATAATATTTATGTATAAAATCAATAATTTAATAAGCGGCGAGCGCTTTATTTTCTTTTGTTACTGTATTTGTGACCAGAGATAGAAATGTGCAAAAATCATTGAACACTCTGGTAATTTCTTTTTTTTAATACGCTTGTGATAAAAAGGGGTTTGTAATATTTCATGAAGTTCCATCATTTCACGTAAACGCTCGGTTTATCTGACGCAACGTCTGTTCCTCGTAATTCATGACAATTCTCGCCGCAAGACGTAATCCTCAAACAACCTCGCGCTCTTGTAACCGACACGTGTAGCGGTATTTATACGGACTTTATGGTCAATAATACTGCCAGTATAAACAAATATTGTAGGGAATATTTCCTACCACAGAAAGCTATACTAATGTTCGAGAATCCAGAAATCCAGATTATCGCCTACAATATTCTATAATAATCCATCAATATTACCACACATGATTAAAATATGATTAGTAATTAGTAAATAAAAATATTATTAGTATTTGTAATAATATAAATTTGTAATAAAAATATTATTGTAAGGTCTATATCAGAGCTGCGATCTCGTACGTACAACAGTTAACATCGCGTCGCTTCGCGTTACCGATGGTGACGGATGTGGCAGAAGGTGGAGAACGGAACTCCGAGTAAGAGATACCGAAGAGTGGCGGAAGATACGTAACCGTGCGGGCGCGAACGATGGGGACGGAAGCGATGGAATGATAGACTGAAAGAGAGGGAACGGAGAGAAAAGCACACGCAAGAGGTGGGAGCTTTCGCGGGCCGAGAGAAACCGTCAGTGGGGATAACAGGGGAAAGGTTGGAAAGGAGGAGGGAACGGCGGAGGCTATGAGGAGCCTTACGGCAGCGGGAACGGGTGGCGGAGGCGGAGGCGGAGGCGGAGGCGGCGGTGGCGGTGGCGG
>JANQDE010000110.1:206125-318535 GCA_037157785.1 Cephalotes varians | reverse complement strand
GCGGTGGAGGTGGAGGCCGCTCGTCGTTCAACACGCAGGATCAGTCTCGGGGAGAGAGACCTCGCTTCGTCGCTTTCGCCTCGTTCTATCTAGTACCTCCGCCGCACTCGTACACGCTGGAAAACGCGCCGTTCTTTACGCGCCTGAGTAAAAAAGGAAACGCGAGTTCGCCGCGTCCGGCGGAATCGCGGAGATCTCGACGAACGCACGGTGCGGCGCCGGCGTCTTTCCGCCGTCGGTAGCCGGGAAGCCTGTTGCGAGTCCGTTTCCGGTTGATCCGTCCACTTTTTGTCTCCCTTTCTCCCTGACGTATTTCCGTCAGGTAAAAGGGGTTCCCTCACGTTTTTTCTTCATTTCGATATCTCTTCTTCGCCGACAAAATCGATTGACGTATCGTTGGCGTCGATTGTTATTGTTTATTACGGTCAACGAGGTGCCGGTTAAAGGACGCGGAACGAAAACGAAAGAAAGAGAGAGGAAAATCACGAGGAAACTGGAGTGCGAGAGGATTGACTCGCGTGCGTTCTCGTTCCGTCCTCTTTGATCGAGCACGCACCCTTCTATCGGTCGACGAGGAGATACGAGGGAGACCATACCGTGGGTACCGCGTGTAAGCATCATGCCGCACCGCTATATGCGTTATCAGCTCGAAATGGCGATCTCGGTGTTGTAAAAAGTGCAGAGCTCTACACAATAAATGAGAAATAACGAGAGAGAAAGGAAGAGAGAGATACGAAAGACCACTTAGAAAACGTGCGCTGACGTTTAAGTCGCGACGTAGTACGCTCTGGAGTGGCGACCCTTTTCCCTACGAGGACGTGAGTGTAAGACTAATTAGCGAGGGACACTAGCACAGCGATGAGAGAGGAGAAGAGAGAGGAAAGATGGATGGGAGCACAGCGGGATTGAAGTATCCGAAGATAAGGGAGATCTTGTGCTCGCCGGTATGTGTCCGGTGGATCCCCGGGGTGTGCTGAAGAGAGGAATTTCTTCCATTTTTCACCGTCTTTCTCCTCTTTTCTCCCGAGTCCGATAGTTTTCGAAATTCGCGAGTAACTGTCGAGCTGAAGAACGTCGAGTATAATGACGTGTTTGAGTCGCTGTCTAGTGGCGTTTTAGAACCGACGTCTACGGATGAGACAAGGCGGGATAGCAACGTTACGCCGTGCCCTCGTTACCTTTGAGACCTCTCTGTCAGTTCGCACATTTTGCACGCGAAACAAACGAGAAATAAATAGTTGAAAAGGAATTAGGATCGATTAGACTGCCTCTCTGTTCACCTCTGCTTCGCTCCGTCAGATCGCTGATTTGGAAGATTAATCATTTCGTGGATCGTTCGGCGAGAGTTTTATCATGAGTAAATTATGCAGGAACCGTCTGAAAATTTTTTTGAAAGCGTAAGAGAAGACGACGCGTGTGAAACGGATGTAATAACGGTAACAATAAAGAACTTTCTACGTTCGTGCTTATTATCATGTAAAATTTGCAAATTTTCGAATAACATTTTTTTCACAGTCGCGAACTTTGAATTTTGCATTCTAAAATGAGAAAAGTTCTCAGAATTTAGAGTATTTGATGTCACTCTGAATGGAATTATCGTCTACATAAAATGTTATTAACGTTATATATAAATGTTATATATAAATGTTATTAATTATTAATTGTAACGAGAGTAATCGAGATATTAATTATTGTCAGTTTTTTTTATAATTTTAAATACCGAGGTAATTAAACTTGAAATTAACTTTTCACAAAAGAGAAAATCAAATGGAAATTACTCGGTAAAACGGCGACTTCAACGGAACTTCCGGGAAACCCGGAATCAGACTCCAGAGATTGATTTATTGCGTCGTATCTATTTATACCGGTAATGATTACATCGATAATCAACATGTTCCAACCTATTTTTATGCATATACGTCCCACGATAATACGTGATACGTAAATAAGAGGAAAGAAGCCATACGATACGCGGAATCGCATATTCCTCTCCCGTTGTTACGTAAATAAGCAATTTTATCGTTCTTCCGACACGTTCTTTGAATAAACACTAAAAAAAGAAAAGAACGGCATCCGGATCACGATCGATTCGGCAGGCCTGTTGCTTCGACCGGCTTGAAATTTTAAATGTATATTAAATTCGACCCGTACACGGCCGCGTACAAGTATCCGTCGATCCCGATGCTTTAAGCTTTCGCTTAAACTTTAAGCACGAACGGGTAATGCAACCGGACGGGGTAATGGGTTAAACGTGGCCGAGTGCCCTCTCTCATATATATATATATATATATATATATATATATATATATATATATATATATAWMTWYATRYAGCTGCGGCCCTTTATCGGCCACCACCGAGACGCCTCGATCGATAGCGCGCGAATATGCAATATGCAAAAAGCAACGCGCTCGAGCCTCGATAGCTCGGTAGCGGCATAAAATTGTACGCGTCGTTGTGATATTCGCAGGACGACGAGGTGAGAATAATATGCGCTCGCGAATTGCGCGCGAGGGTGCGCGAGCCGAAAGGGGACCGAGCTTGCCACAGTGACCTGCGAGCTTGCGAGCGGTACGTACGTTCGCGGTTAACGTACGTTCCATGTGTCGTGAAAGAGCCCGTGCCAACGGCGACGATCTCGCGGTCGCAGTTTTTCGGACGAACGACGGCTTCTCGTGAGTAACCGGGTTAGTTCCTGCCAGCCGGGTCTCTTCCGGGTCAGCCTCACCTCTCTTGGCCGTCTCTCCAATCGTCGCGTCCTCAACTTCGTTGGGCGCGCGAAAGAGCTCGAGTTCGAAAAGGATCTCGAGTTTGAGGAACATCGAGTCAGCGAACATTACTGTTCTTTTTCGAGGATAGGGGATCGTGCGTTGTGTTGTTGATCGAGACGTCGCAACATCTTCAGATATCGTGGAACCACGCAGACACTGAACCGGTAAGCTCTTCTCCGTGCATTAACGCCTCGTGACCTTTCGATTTCGGATAGAATAGGAAGAACGTAAAAATCTTCCTTATATTCTCTTTATCTTTTCTTTTTATCTTTTCTCCGTTGTCTCCTTATCTTTCCTCTTTATCTTTCCGCCGTTTCGTATATTGCTCCATCTCGGTAATCTATTCGACCAAGCGACTATCGAATTTTTTCGAAAAGGTTGAAACGGTACGACGGGAATTCAAGTTTCGTCACTATAGATACAGGAACCTATTATATGTTTATTTGGGACGATAGCAAACTCTGCAATCGGCGTGAAATAGACCTTTCCGCATTTATATCATCGAAAATTGAACTCGTCGAAAAACGTACTTTCTTTTTCGCGGTAACATTATACAAAATCACCCGCACAAAATGATGGATGTGCTTTCCTCTATAGTTTGTTTCAGTAGTAAAACATGATATTAAAATCTGATCTATTATCTAAGATACCATTATTATCGTAAAGATATCTATGTTAGACAGCCCCGAAGTGAATGAGTAGAGAGGAATGAGTACGATGCGTTTAGATTTCTCGGAAAAAAGATCGTGACGATGTTACATTGCTTGAGAAATTAAGCCTTAACGGCTTAAATTCTTAAAATACTGTTATTAACGCATTTAAAGTGTGAAAATAACTCTGAAACAAGTCACCATCAATAATATTTCGCGGGATGGGAGGAGCGTTAATTAGTGAAAAAAATCCGCAGGCGTGGCGTGACTTTTCTCGAGCACTGTAAACGAAAAATGCGGATTCGCGTGCTCGAGTCGGATTTAATGTTCTGGAGAAGTAAATTAGAGAATACGTTGAATTACCTTGAATATTCGCGTCACGAAAAGTCAAGTCGTTGCCTCGCGTCTTGTACGCTGGCCGTGATAAAACATCCTGTATAGGCATGGCATATGTTCAATTATAATTAAGAGCTTTGCAACAGCCGTTTCAGTAAATTGAAACAACAGATTAAAACTTCGCGCTATTAATCCGCACAGTCATTATTTTCACGATCGATGTGAATGAAGTAATAATCCTGTTTTTTTTTTTTTTTAATGATTTAAGATTTGTGATTAAAATATGAATATTACTGAAAATGGAGCACTAACCAAAATAATTATTTGATGAAATGATACAAATGTACTAACAGGAATACGATTCGTCGAATACAAAAATAGTGATAAAATTACTTTATTACTTCATTCATTATTATTTTTTTTGTTAAATTATTTTATTTCGCTTATGTTTGCACGTGCAAATAAATATTTTCTTGACAGTGTAAGTTAACACTGATCGAATAAAATGTGCAAATCGAGGTGCCAAAGAGAGATATTTGAATATGTTAAAGTTTATTATCGAAGAATCCCGAATAAAATCTTACGGTTAAAAAGAAAACAAATATAATTTCATATACGATAGGAATTATAACGCTGATTAGACAATTTCTTTTAAATAATAATGCGTATTGTTCTTAATATGATTTTATAATCGCGTTACACGTTTGTTGCAAATTATAATTATATCTAGTATGAGATTTTTCTGAATTCTTGATAACAAATCTTTTAATACCACAAACATACTTTTTATTATTTGCAAGAATAATTCGACAGCAGATAATAATCGGTGAGGTATGAACTGTTTTCTATTAGTTCGCAGTTTGAGTGACGTAACCGGCAACTCTTAATCCTTGTAAAGCCATTTTTGTGCGATAGCCCGTTTCGTGACTTGACGTCTCAACGATTTAACACTCATCTCGTTGCGCATTAACAACGTTTCCCATCGTTCAGTCTCCCGTCGTCCCGTCTAACCGCGACGGAGCCATGAGGCTTGAAGTGTCTGCATAATTCATAGTCGATCTCATGGCGGTAACCTCTCGTCCATCATCTTCGACTCGTCGGCCGTTTTCGTGTTCATCGCGGCACACTCGTAAGGCGTCCTCGAGCTAACGTCGTTGAAGGCAATCATTCTCCCGTTTTTCTCGGCACGCGAGAGATCAAGGGATTCAATGCCGCATGAGTCTCAATATTGAGCTACTAACATCAAAACGTGATCTCTCTGTTTGATATCTTATTCGCGCACAAAATTATAATACGAGAAATAAATTAAAAATTTGATAGATATCACATGTATAATTTCTAAAATAAAATTTTAAATAATTAAAATGAAACGAACATTGAAATATAACACGCTTTGGGAGATAAAAATCTTTCTTTCTGAATTCAAATTGAATTTTAGGTGCTGCAGCTTTTAAAACTGAATCGTTTTTGAGAAAAGATGTGTTCTTGTTTGCAAATGTTGTAATTTTTTACATTTTTTATAAATAACATAATTTTTATATATCTATAAAAAGAATAATAGAACATATTATTTATTTTACAACTACATGTAGTTTGGCATTAGTTGTATACATAACTAAAATAGCTGAAAATAGTCAAGATGTGGTAATTTATTTCAAAAATTACTAGAAATTTGTCCTTAAATGTTGGAAAAGATTTATTAACACAAAAAACTTAATTGATTGGAACGTCCTATATTTTTCACGCATTAATTTGCACATGCTAGATTTTTTATTTTACACAATTAAATAGAAAGAGGCAAATGATGGTTAGGATTGGATTTTAATTGCTTAATAATATTATATATATATATATATATATATAAATTCAAATTTTTTTTAGTCCGAATTGCTGCATACTATTGGACTTTTAACGCAATCCTAATCGAAAATATCACGAATAATATTAATAATATATGACACGATTAGATAATGAAAAACCTTGATCATCATTAGCCTCTTTTTGTTTAACTGTGTTGTATTTACTTGCTCGGTTTTATTGAATTTATTATTGTTTTAATTTAAACTCTCATTATGCTAGATTTCAAACTTAGACATACTAGAGCTATTCTACTCATACGCGTATGATACGTACAAGATTGAAGTAAGTGCGCATGTATCGATTTTTCAGATTTTTTTTTTTTAAGTATGGAGAAGCTGCATTAAAATCCAGACACGCTGAAAATAGTATAAGGTCATGTAATAATAAATTAGAGTTAGTTTATCTTTTATCTACGTCTTTTCTATATCTACGTATATATGATTACGTAGATTGATTAATATCAATCGAGCTTCATATTCGCTTTTCTTCGTGACTTCATTCAGCTTTATTCTGTTTAAACGATTGTTGCCAACATTTTTTTTTATTTTTTATTATATAACAAAATATAAAAATATATTTTGTTATATTTTGTTTATATATTCCCGTGTAGAAATTTATCCGGGCATTTCATATTTAATATTGGCCCTATATGGGCATTACTGAGGCATCCAAAATAAAGGTCTGTCAAACTCAAGCCTAATTAAGGTATAGTTAGAATAGTTTAACTTAAGTTTTGCCTAGTTGCAGCCCATATAGGGCGTAGTTTGGGTTTTACTTATTTTCCAGGATAGTTACTAAGGTTTGCCCAGTTGCAGCTGATATAGGACCTAGTTTGGATTCGACTTTTTCTCCAAGATAATTATATTTAGATTTGCCCAGTTGTAGCTCATATAGAGCCTAATTTGATCTTGACTTTTCTCTGATAACAGTTTAAAGTACGATTTTCCAGTAATAGTCCTTGTGAAGTCTTTTATGTTTACATAAAATAATAAAAATAAAATAACTATAATAATTGCACTAAGCATCAATATTTTTATTATTATTGTACATATAATACATACAATTGAATAAAAACATATAACTTTAAAATTATACATTCTTACGCATTAATTATTACGAGTGAAGAAATGAATAAATTTTATTAATTTTGTACTTTAAAAAGTTTATATTATTTTTTTAAATATATAATATATGATCAAATTGTATAATATAATGAGAGAAAGAATATGATGAAAAAGAGAGATATATATATAAAATATATGATTATATATATAAATATAAAATAAACGAAAGAATATATAAAATTGAATTTTTTGTACGAAAAAATATAAAATATATTCATAAAAATTATTATTTTTGTTGATTTATTAGTGATATCATTATTTAGCGAGAGTTTAGAAATTTAAATTGAGCGATAATATATCTTTTGATTTTGATCTAACTTTTGTTACATATATATGGGCAATGTTTACGATTATAAAATAGGCTAAAATTTTTATATTGGTCCAAGTTTGAAGAACAATGTCGGTCCTAGATAAAAAAGTGTGACAATCCAAAATTGGGCCAAGGTGGGCGTTCTAACTTGGGCTTCAAATAAAGTAAGGAAAGTCCGACCCCGATTATAGCCTAGGAAGAATTTCCACACGAGTTGTTTGTTATATATGTCTTACCTTAAACAAGTATAAATGATTAAAAAGCGACATATTAATTTTAAAGCAATCATAAATATTTTATTATAATTTTTTTGATAAATATAATAACAACACAAACGCACATACACAAATAAATTTTTTGGAGATTTACGTAGATTAAAAAACTCTAAAAATATTTGCATTAAATTTAAAATATATTTTGAAAACAAGAGGGTTTTTTGTGATCTTAATAGATGTTCTCGAGGTCCATAGTTACATCTTTTTCAAATATTAAATAAAATTAACTTGAATAAAAAGTGATTTATTTGTATATTTGTTTGCAAATTTTTACTTTTAGGCGTATCTAAAAATTATTGGTCGATGTTTTGTTATTGCTAACATTCGCGAATCGTCTTTTCGCAATACGTATTTCGTGACATCGAAATATCGGCGATAGATTCATGTTGATATCGAGTCCGGATACTCAGCTCGTATACATAAATACATCTTTGTAGCAATATAGGAGCAAATGGAAAACGACGAAATCTTCGTAAAGATCAGGTACCACGGGGATGAAACGTCTACCTTTGTTCAACCGACATGCTGCGCTGGATCGAAAGCAATTTGAATAATTCCTTTCATACTGGCTCACCGGTAACTTCTTAAAAAGACTTTCGATAGCCCTATAAATCGCTCCAACGGTCGTTACGATAAAGTACCCAATCGGTAACGAAATCCCCTTTGTGTCCGCTTAAACGATTTTTATTGCACAAGGCTTTGTCGCACAAGACTTCTGACTTTAGAACTACAGGAACTATGTGAACTATCAAGATATTTTCTATACATAGTTTCGTTACTCGTTTGTTATCTCGCTCTAATAACGAAATAAATGAATAAGTATATATTTATGTATATATTTGAATGTATATATGTATATAAATATATATATATATATATATATATATATATATATATATATATATATATATATATATATATATATATATATATATAATAGCATATTAAGTGATATAAATATCTTTATAAAACATTCTTACTTAAGTCACATAATTGCAATAATATGTATTAGGCTTTGATAGAATAACAGACTTTGATGATAATAAATACGATTTATATTAAATTTGCGCATATATACGTGGTATAAAGTATAGTGTATGTATATTTTTCTGTATGTTTCAATAATATTGTTTTTCGTTTGATGTGCTATTGATCGCGTGAAAGTGTGGTCGCAAATCAATTGATAACGCAAGTAGTGGCCGGCACACTTAAAAAAAAGGGCTCTATAGCTTACTTAATCGCTTTCTCTTAATATTTATAAACTATTAAATTTATCTTTTATTATTTCCAACTTATTGTTCAATTGTAACTCATTGTTTTCCCATTTTATATCTTCTTTAATTTCACTTCATATTTATTGACAATATACATAATATGTATAAATTCAATTTCTTTAACACATCATTTTTGCGTAGATGCATCATTTACCAAAAAATTTTAAACTATTTGTAAAAATTATAAATGTGACTTTGTTTGCATTTATCAGCTTTATTTCATTTTTGTGGTATGCTCTCTATTTCATATTTTTTTTATTTGCGAATTATAAAATTTTGTTAATCGATAGTCGACATCTGCAAATGAAATATAACTGAATATAACTAAATCATTTCTTATTATTTTTTGTAAAAATAACACTTTCTAAATTGGACGTTTTACGAGTTGAACGTTTCATTAAAGACTTCCGGTTTCGTGCTTCACTATTCGATGCCGATATAATCGCGTGATACGCGATCAAAAATTACGAGCCATGATATTCGATGACCGCATCGTTGGACTAATAACAGAACGAAGGTAGAATCTGGTGTAACCTTGGCTCGCCAATTCGACTTCTATCGTATCTAGATGGATCTTGGCTCGAATTATGGCAGTTATCCTTGACATTCTAGTCGTTTCTAATTGGTTCACCATCATTGGACAGAATCGGGTATATCATAAGTCAAGGATGAATAATTCATTTTATTGTGCAGAATAAATATTGCGTTCGATGCCGATCATGTAGATGCGATACATAATTTTAAATAGTAACATTTCATTTTTGAATACACGAATAAATAAGCACGATAATAAACATTTAATAGATATATAGATAATAGATATTTTTTATTTGTTTGTATTTTATAATTTTATATGTAAAATAATAATCACACATATATATTACGCTATAATAATATTTCAGTGTTTCTAGAAAATTTAGAGTTCAAGAAATTTGCGTATTTTTAACATAATGATACTATATAATATTATATATCACAAACAGTACACGAACAATAATTGAATAAGCAAATTTACATGTAATTTATAATTTGTTATATTTATTTAGAAGACAATCGTAACATAACAACAAATTATAAATGAACATAAATGTGAATACACTAAATATGAATGCCTATTCGGTCAAGTTGGATCTTAATCATTATTTAATAATAATAAAATGTTATAATAAAAAATGAAAAAGCGATTGAGTAAGCTATAGAATTTCTTTTAAAAGTATGCCGGCTACTTGTATATCAATTAATTTGCGACCATATTTTCGTGCGATAACAACGTCAAACGAAACAATTTTTATTCTCGTTTTTCGAGGCGAGCTATTTCAAAGAATCGATACTGGAGCATCTAGCACGACAGCAGGATTTAGTGCGGCCTTGGGCTATTGATTGTAGCCTCATTGTACGTGGATCTTTTCTTTCAATTTACTTACACGTGCAATCGATCGTGTATCGAGAATTTACTTAATCGCATTCAGTGCAATAGTAGTATCAACGCATTACGACACGTGTCTTTGTATCATGATAATGATGATGTATCGGATAATGACGATCAATTAATCATAATAACGCTTACTTCACGCGACGTTCGTTATTCAAGCAAGATTCAAGCATTCTCCTCGCAAGTTTGTACACTCGAAGTAATGTGCGTTTTTATGCACGTCATATGTCTCGAGGCGCAATGCGGAGTAATACAATCAGTAAATTCTCAAATCAATTGCTTGTCTACAACCCGGGCTTTCATCTCGACAGAGGATCGACAGTTACGATATTTTATTTTACTTTGTAGTTTCTGACAAACGTTGTTAATAAAAAAAGGTCTTACAAAAAGATGAATGATTTTATTATTATCAAAGGCGTCACACACAACTGTTCCAATATTATTGACTTCAATGTATAGATAGACAAACGTCGATATAAATTTTCGTTGATTATTTACAACTCACAGTAGTCTAATAAAAAAAGTTGAATGCAGTGTGATTTAGCGAGACTAAAAACTACCATTCAACGTTATATCGAATCATGAAAGAAAGGAGAGGAAAATTACACTTGTCGAAACAATAATTTGTCACACACAAGACTATTGTTTATGATACAGCATACACGGTTGAAACCGAATAAAACTTGCAGAAGATTCATGGGAGAGAATGATTAATGGCCGTAAAAGATCAGACATTGCAAATAAAATATCTGCCGGAGTCTCTCCCTGGAGACAGTAAATCCCTCTACACAACCTCTCAAGAATCCACCTGACGGCAAGGTGTAAATCGATATATATAAGACCTGACGGTTAAAGACGATGTAACGATCGGCGTGACTCGATCGTAAACAATAAAACGCGGAAAATTTTCTTCGGCGAGTTCCTCCGACGCGCAATGATCGTCGATTGCTTCCTTCGGTCGTCGCGAACCGAGCTTGATGATCTTACGACATAGTTACATTCGAAAAGACGGATAAACCGGATGGAGAAGAGGCTGCATTCGGAGCGACGGCAAGATTTAATACGACAGTCTGGCGCTCCCGATCGAGCTGAAATAATTCGCTGAGTAGGATGAGTTTGAGAAGATGAGTTAGACGAGTGTCTTCGTAGATGAAGGACAATGGTAGTGCAGCTGGATCAAACTTCCGGATGGTTCGTAATCACATCGTCTCGACAATTGCGAGGACGATCGCGAGGGGAGACTTCGGGCGGGACACATTTCGTCACATTTTCATTTCGTGATGATGCGAAACAAGCTACGTGCTGGCGAGTCTCGTTATAATAATCCGACTGATTTCACCTCGTTTTCCTCGAGATATCGTGCACGAGAGTCGGCGCGCGAATATGTATTAAATGTCATACATTCGCGACACGATTTCCATCTCTCGCGTTCCAGATCACCATCTTCGGTGTTTTCGATGTCACGGCACGTATCGACGTTAGCAATGCGAATTGAATGCTAAAGATATTTGCCGCGGTGTATCTGTTATGCAATACCGTTGGAATTAATGGACGTGCGATGACTTCAATTATGGCATTCGCCCGACTTGATTGATGGCACGCAATTGAGTATACACTTACTTCAAAGTGCAGCCACGAAGTGTTGGTCTTTACAAAATGAACACGTTTACTTTAGGAAGTTATAAATACTAAATAAAGACTGGACTAATCGGGATTACGATCACGATTCCTTGTAGAAATATTTAATGATAATTGAAATTAAAAGTTTAAAAATGTAGCTCAAAAGATTAAAGAACTTGCTATATTTTGTATTTTTTCGTGAATTTTGTAAGTTATGTTTTAACATAAAATGATTTTATTACTGTAATATTATGAATAAAATATTCTCGAATGATCTAATAATTATATTTAATAATTATGCAGCATTCCGATGTATTAAATTATTTTTGACACATAATAAAACAGCAATAAAATTAATTACGAAAAAAATTGTTAAAAACAAATCTTAACTTTGAATTTTTATACTATTATTTATTAAATGAAAAAATATTTTCATACTTTATTTTATGCTATTTTCTATAAAGCAATATTGAAAAATGTTGTATTTTTTTTATAGATATATTATTAATTAAGTAGAATTACTTAATTGATTTTTGAAATACTAACGTTTTAAAAAATAAGTTAATAGGCGGAATACAAGCTAAGATCGAAGAAGTTTCTCATAAAATTATTTGTTGTATTTCTTTTTATTTGGAATCGTTAAGGAGAAATTCATCCATTTGAAAAAGGATTGCGTTTCTGCCGTAACATGACTTATTGTTAGATCCAATATTTATATTTGTGTTTCGACCGATAATGGTTGTGGCTTGTATATTTTCCTTCCCGGAAAGCGCGCGCGTATTTGAAAAATCTTTTCATAATATAACGAAATAATGCGGCCGTGCTAAAATTAACCGAGGTAAAGTCACTCAAACGCGGCGAAAATAAACGAGATTATAAATACGAGCGCGACACTCACCATAACCCAATAAAATAAAATTTTACTGTCGATGTCGACCTAACAATAAATGCTGGCTCTTGACGTTTGCCGGCCTTTCTTGACATTTGGAGTTATTTCTTGGCGCCGTAAAACGGTATATCTCCTTGTAAGAAGGAATTCAATTTCTGTTCAAGTAATAGTTTACATTTGAATACATATGTTTTCTTTCATTTCTTTTCCCGCGAAATTCATTTCTTTGCTCTGGATGTCTCAGAGAAATTCTTTTTTTATACTGTGAAGAACAAGTGATCTACTAAAATAGATTCGTTGCTTTAATAACAATCGATATTCTCTTTTTCACAAATTTATAATATTATATTAATGGTTTTTTTTCGTTTATAAAATTGTTCATCTATCGATCGATCTTCGTTTATTGTTGTTTATTTCGGGTTGTCTGAAAAAGACGACGTTCTACAATTTTTCGTTCTACAACATTTACGGATTTATCGCGATAAATATCACTACATGCTTCAGTGATCGAGTAAAACGCCTGTCACGGAATGTAGGAAGATTCAGGTTCGAACCTTGACTAGGATAATTTTTTTTCGCAATAGATTCTTTACAATGTTTTAAGATGCTCATTAGCGTCAATATTATTAAATTTAATTGGTAATATTACTCCAGCTTCAACTTAAAACTGTGTTTTAAGACCGACAAATAATCGGCGTTTAGTTCGCATAAGCTGGAATTGCAAAACTTCAATATTATTAGACATCAAGAACTGCTTTGACTGAAAATGGTCTTCTTCGCTTATGAAATTGTTGTGTTAAGATATCAAATTCAGAAATATTTAACAACACTTAAAAACATTGAAGATATTTAAAACAATATAATAACATGTTAAATGGACATAAATGTGAAAGTATTATATAAACTCTGAGAGAGAGAGAGAGAGAGAGAGAAAGCATTTAATGTAAAACATAGTGCAAATAGAATAATTAAATATTAAATGAACCAAAACAATTAGTATCGTAAATTGCAGTATAGAAAAAGAAAAGTGATATTGCAATTATAGAGAATACCTTTTTCACAACGGATTTTTTTATTTACGGAGGTAAATAACAGATTTAATTTTAATTAGAAGTTGTAATGTGATTCTTATTTGTGTTTTCTGTTGGTTGCTATTTACTTCTTTTTAATTAAGATTTAATTTCTTTTTACATTTAATGTCTATAAAACTGAACTAACTTGCAATTAAATTTAAATATTTATCTTTTTGAATCTTTTGAATTATTTAAAAATTTCTGAAAAATTTTTTATTTGAAAATAAAAATACATCGAATATAATCGAATAATAAATCGAATTATTTGTTTTGTGCGTTCAGTTTTTCTAATAGTTTTATTATTGTTAATGATGCGATGAAGTTTATTGCATTGACAAATTAAAAAAAAGAAGCAACCATTTTAATGTTTTTAATTAATTTATCAATTAAAGTTGTTTGATGAATTCTTTACGTTTTATCCTTTGAAGCATTTTTTTTACAAATTTTTTGAAACTTGAAGTCGCTAACCTCCCCCTCCAACGAATATGCAATCAGATTTTGAAAATTTTTGAAATTTAAAGTTATAGATCCGATATGACGTACTGAAAATCCAAAAATAGACCTAGTTACTTGAAATCTGTTACTCCGGAGTTTTTATTGCTGGTGGTGAATGAAGTAAAATCTGAAGTAAAAAATTAAAAATTAAAAATAGTGGATGTAAAAAATTGATTTATTTGTATGAAATGGAAATAGCATCCTTATTGTCTTTCCACTATCACTGTCTTTTAACTATCAAAGTTAATAATATTTACTTTTGCCAAATGCAAATCATTTTTTTGCAACGGTCATATTGGATCTATCATTTTGAATTTTGGATACCAAATTTTAATATATCTTGTATAAATAAAATTTTTTGCTATAGTACATATTACACAAATCAAAAAGCCTTTTGTCGGGCTTTGAGTCGTCATCCTGAAACCAGCGAAATTTGAAATTTTTACTTTAGATTCGAAATACTACTAGGTATGAAGTTGCAAAGAAATTGGAGTGCAAGAAATATATATATTTTTTAATTTTCAAAAGGTGTGTGACATATATGTTACACCATGCTTCAAAGAGTTAAAATCATATAATTCTTGAATTTTCTGACGGCAATGCTTACTAAACGAAAGTTGCGCAGTCTTTGTTGTAGATTACTGTTGCTTGAAATAAACAGAAAGAAAAAGAGAACGCTGACAAAGCTTTGTTCGCTTTATATACCTAGAAATCTCTTGCATTAAGGATAGAACGTATTTTCACGAGAGAACAGACTTGCAGAATCTACAATGTGCGAGTATCTATGACGCATTTTTTATTCTTCTTTTCAACTATCCAATTATCGGTCGGACAAATACGCGAACTATCAATGAGAATAGTCGCGTAGTAAAAAAAGTACTTGTTACATACAACTACAATACGAAACATAATTGGAAATAGTCGATGGACTCTTGAGACACGTTACGATTTTGAATGCAACTTCTTTTTTATCCACCGAAATCGATAGATAAAATTTTAAAGAGTCGTAAAATTCGCGAAGGGCCAGCATTCTATGGATATTTTGGAGGACGAGCGAAGAGAGGAGAGAAAGGGAGACGAAGAGAGATTAATTCATACGTTCAATAATTAAGGAAGGGTAGTTATACGTACGGTTACATCAAAGGATATGTTGAAAGAAATATAGAACGGAAAAACTCGAGCGTTTTCTTCGTCTGTAAGAGCTGTGGATAAGTAGAAACACGAGTACATGATGAATTTCTAACGATGCAATAAACCTTTTCAAAGACTTTACAGATTAATTTTTTTGACACTTAAAAATTTTTAACGTTGTAAACCGAGAAGTTTTCTTTTCTCCCTCCGCAAGTTAGATTAATGATATGTATTTGAACGCTAATGGCACAATGACAGTATTATAAATTCTAAAATTCATATCCGAGTGTCTACTACACACTTTCATAGAAGTATGTTTAATTAAAATATTTATCCGAAAATTTAATGAAATAATGAAATAAATATAATATAATAGTACAATGACATTGAGATGAAGCGCGTATTTTCGCTAAATATATAAATAGTTTACTAAAATAATATAAATAGTAATGTATTTATATATTTATTCTATTTAAGTATTGCATATCTTTAAGACGTCTTCATAAAGTTCTTACATAAATCTTTATCGTAGACTTTCCAGTTCGTTATATGAATAAAATCTCAGCTTGAATATCCGTATCTTGTTTCTTCATATTCTCCACGCCTCTATACTTACAGACGCCATGAACGAACAATACGTCATATTTGGGAACGGATACGATTGCATACTATGTATTATGCAACGCACGCGATTTGCTATCAAAATATCTATGCGCGTAAACTAATCTCGTGTGATTGATATGGACTTGGAGGATATACTATGCAGCGATCATTGGATAAAAGTTTGGCGAATTTCCTTCGAGACCCAGTTTCGACTGATTCTCCTCGTCTCTTTGAGAGTCCCGTCATTCGCCTCATTCTGAAAAACGGCTCGCAAACTTGATAGAACCACGGTGCCAGCGCTGAAGAAACCTTAACGACGGAGAAGCGATAGAACGGCTCTTTCGGAACGTAAAAACAAGTTGGCAACAACTCGAAAATGGAATAAACGTTGCCTGTGTTTTATAGAGCTTTATACATGTTATATAAATTCTTTAAAATATTCTATCTTTCAGACACCAGAGGAAGAGAGATAAATACACGATAGATACATATCATTATTTCATGTTATTTATTTATTTTATATTTGAGAATAACGAAAAAACAGCGTTTTAAATGATTATATTCAAATTTATTTAATAACTGGCCGTTATTTTTTTATTTTTAAATTTTTTATCCAACAGTTATTAAACAGTAGAATCGATAAATAATATTTTTACCGTAGCGTAGAATATTAGCATATGGCTTTATTGAAAATCGGATTTGATTCCCGACGTTGCGGATTTTGAGGCGAAAATACCTCGATGCGTTCTTGCTGGCGTGGCTTTTCAACAGCTAGAAAGCCCGTTAGAATCCAACTTGTCACGTGTGGATTTCAATTCTGAATACAGTGAATTCACAGGGGAAAAGATGCTCTCAGTTCGAGTCGATAATTCTTCGTTCTCGTATCGAGCGACCAATGACGTATTTCATTACCCGTGTAAATTCGTCCCCCGAGTCTCGCACGAATAATCAAGTCTCTCGCCGAAATCAGTTAATTATGCCGTGCAGGTTCCGTCCATTTCATTATTTGATTTGCGTATCGCGTGTCTCTAAACAGGCGGAGCACATGATCAACATTAAATTCGTGCACGAAATGGTCGATCGATACAACGCAGCTCTACGCGGTTAGTAGAGTATTCAACATAGAATATTGTGAACAATTGATGAGCTTATCAGTTTCAGGGAAAATAATGTCATCGAAAACTGACATGATTGTGAATAACCATTTATAAGAAGAATCTTTTATAATGAAATAAAACGCAAAATGCTTGGGAAGAAATATTGTGAAAACCTTATATTCTAAGATGCTTCTTAGTATTATTCTTATCAATTTAATTCGTGATATTACTATTCCAGCACATAGTCTAAAAATTCAAGACTGACATACAATTGGTGCGCAATTTGCGGAAAAAATATATAAATTTCCATAGAAAATTATTAAATATTAAATTACTAATTCAGATACTAAGATACTGTTATTAGATACTGAGATATTGATCCAGCTTTGTTTGAAAAGACATTTCTCACTTATTTATGTATAGGTCTGGTTCATTCATTGTTGCGTAATATTTATATGGAAAAAAAAAAAATTAATTCAGGAAGATAAAATACATTGTATATTTTAGTTAAAGATCATTTTAGAATACGCCTCTCTCGGCTCTACTCCATCAGTATTTTTCCCTCGTATTTGTTTTGTAATCCACCGGTACAGACTGCACGCGAAATGTTTTATGCATTTTCTTTCCGTACGAATGTACCGAGCGAATTGTATGGCGGTCGGGAGTATCGGGATATTCTACAGAGATACCGTTTTATGCAAACGTCGAATTCGACCTTGGGATGAGGGTTACGCGAGGAATTGAAAGGCGTGAAGGGATGTATGCAAATACCGGCCAACTTGGTATCGTGGTCGTGTTGACACGTTCATCAGACAGCCGAAGTCGGAGCGATTGGACAAACTACTAAAAGGATTTCATGGTTCGGGTGAGATGGAAGTACTTAAGTGCCCGATTTTCGATCGTCAAAACAGACTGCGAATTCTCTTATTGATCAATTCTTCAAGGTTTAATACTCTTTCGAAATAGGTTGTGATCTATCTTCCCCTATTCTCTCTTTCTCTCTCTCTCTCTCTCTTTCTCTCTCTCTCTCTCTCTCTCTCTCTCTCTCTCTCTATTTCTCTATGTTTCTACAGGTAAGAAGAAAGATTCGGAGAATTTAATAAAACGAAAAACATGGAAAATATTAGTCTATAATAAAAATACACTGATATTTTTTTTTACACACACACAAAAAACGCATTGAAAAAACGTATATCTTGTGTTTTTCATAATCTTTAAAATATTTTTATTTTTGCATTGTAAAAAGTTACATTTGTTGAAAAATATTTAAGAGAGCATTTCTTTTAAAATAACGGATATTTTATAATGCGAATATTATTTTCCAATTGAAAAATGTTATAATTTTTGCGTATCTGCGAATAAACGAGAGAAATCTGTTCTAATTTGTTTTATTTTAGTAAGATAAAACATAACGTATTTTTATTTAACGCAAAACAGTTGTAGTTTATTTTCTTTATAATGATAATTTTATCATTATTTTCTTATCATCTTCGACATTATTTGTAGCGTAATCTCGATCGAGTAACGTTATTATATTTTCTAGGCTTACATCTCTAATGTGTTTTCTAAACATTTGAATTAAAATTTTTATTTTCATTAGACATATATGATGAAAATATACGATGAAGCAAACGTCGCGAAATGGGAATGTGAAAGTTTTCGAGAGTATGAGAGCAATTGAAAGTTGGAAACTCGACCACGAGCAAATATGCATATTCTTTTGACTGGTCGCTGTAATTCCCTCAGGGACAAAAATGAGCGGAAGACCGGAGTCTTTACGAACATTAAATCACGAAGAAAATGAACGATAATAACAGGATGCGGCGGTCAATATAGCTTTAGAAGACGGAAAAAAATAGAATTTACACCAAAAAAATTCGCGTTTAACTTTATATACGTTTTGTGTATTGCAATGAGCGTCGCGGAAATTACGAAATATAGCAAAATTAATTAAATCACATTATTATTTAAAATTTTGACTAGGTATCTTTTTTGTTTATTTTATATTACAATAATTCGTTATACGATGCGTCGACAGATACCAAATTGTCGTTAATTCATTTTCCGCCATATATTTCTTTGTTATTGGCCACGTACGGAAGTTTCGCGTCCGGTCTGGCAAATTGAAAGCCCAATATCGAACCGATCGAGAAACAACAAAATAGAACAACGTAAATCTTTAACACACGCAAATCTTCATATTTTGAAATTCTATTTTATCCACATGAATTGCGTATTCGCGATTTCGCACGTACGCGAGTTGAATCAGCCTCAAGAATATCACGACAAGAGCTTATTTGCGTCATTACGGAAGCGTTTCACTTATGATCTTAAATGAGAAATTAGTTACGCAGATTAGCTATAGCAATGTATTTCGAATGTCCTTACAGTTTTGAATACACAGGTTGCATATACACACGAGTTGTCATATCGATTTTCCGCTGGTACGTGCAGTCTCGCAATTTAGAAAAGTTTGAATTTCCTGTTCATGAAATATGAACATGTTCGTTTAATATCCTTTCATTCGTCCACGTGCAACTCGCGCATGCTTCCAGACAAAATTGTCTCTCGTAAACTTGCATCTGTTCGCAAAAATTTTGTTAATTGTTTACGCCTTACGTGACTATAATATTTGCCGATTCTACTTCGATATTCTTTCCTATAAGCACGAGAGAATAATGAAAATTTCTTCTACAATATATATATTTTCTTCTTTCAGAAGAAGTGTTACATTAATTGTGAAGTGTAACATTTCTGCTCAATTTTATTTTACGAAAACGTGTGAATCCCAAAGCGATTTGTAAATAGATAATGCTGTTTAACAGGTTCACTTACTTTTAAGACTCCTCGGAGATGCCATTTTGTTTCGACGCGAAGAAAAGTGCGAAGTGCATTTTATATTTAATCCTTTGTTGTCACCTCTGTCACGCTTCGCGGTTGTCACACTAGGTCAAAGTAGCTAATTGATTTTTTTAATGACTGCTATTCTAAAACTATCCATCTGATTCGAACAAAAAAATATGGGACATACTTTAAACATTATAGAATATGTTTTATTAACAATAATGTAACGAATCAAATGACAATATGTTTAAAAAATTCTTGAAGACATAGATGTAAAAAAAAAAGAACTATAATGTAATAAAATCATAACTTTTTCATTTTTTAACTTTTTAAACTAAATTTGTGGATAATACTCTTAAAATATGATACTTTGAGATAAAAAATATATCTCTTATGTGCGTTTCAAAAAAGGTATTTATTATTTTTTAGTTTATTTATTATTTTTGTCTGAAGAGAGTCTATTTTCGAGTACAAACAAACGTGCAATTCTGAGAAATAAATTATTTTTTATAAAAATACGTACAGATAGTAACCTAATCGATCTTATCATTCACGTCATCATTTTGTGATGCATTTCGAAAGGCACGCAGATTGTTTGAGTACAAATTATTATTATATAAGTAAAGAAGATCACGAACAATGCCACAATCACACTTACATTTTAATATGTGAAAACAAACAAAAAAATTTTTTTGCAAGAGTACACCTTTGATTTGGGGGAAGTCAAAATGACTTACGATCTTCTTCAAACACCTGCCACACATGTACCGACGTGTTTTTAAATAGTTTGTCTCAATCGACAGAGGGGTCTTGAAACTTTCAAAAGATATAGTTATATAAAACCCTATTATATGAGTTACGCCCTAGAGTTATACAGCTCGAAATTCGGATTATGAGTCTATTTGACCCTAGGTGATAACAAAAGGTTAAGTTATATAATAGAACATCATATTCTTCTTCGTATGCGGTGTTATGTAAAGAGTTGTTGAATGTCTTTGATTCTTACTTTACATAATTCAATGCTATTATATTGTAAAGTCCTACGAGAGCAAATTCATAAGAATGTGAAAATTATAATATTATGATATAAAATGATATTATGATATAATATTATGAATGATATTATTTGACGAAAAATATAATTCAGATGTCAATAATAGTTTGTTTAAATCTTCGTCGTATCTTTAAGTCGTTTCATCAAGCTTTATTTTAATTTTTGTCGCATCCTTGAACGTTTTATTTCGTTGTAAGCATGTTGATGCATGTGAAGTCAATAAATAGTCGTATTATTTAAATTTGAATATTAATCACACAATACAAATCGCGTATACATCCTAAAATGTTGAATTTAAGATGAAATAACAGAATGTTTAATGGTTAAAAACATTGCGTGTTTTACATTTATTAGACACATAACTCGCCGCTCCTTTTTAATTAAACTGTTTCCCTTTATTTCACGCAAGGGCATTACGCTATTAATTAATAAAGCAGCTTGCGCAATAATTAACAAGGTGTCATATATTGCGGTTCTACATTAAAGTTCTGTAACGTTATATAATAGTGTGTTTACGCGCGTTCAGTGTTTCGTGATAACATCGACCGTATTCTCTTAGTTTCTACTGTATATGCGATACTCTCGATATTTTAGTTATGAAAGATATAACGGGGTATAAGCAGGTCTGATAACTTAGATATAGTATAATAATGGGTAGCACAAAATAAAGGATGTTCGATATAATGATGGCAAAGAGAAATATATAACTATTAAAAGATTAGATACACTATTACGAGATTATTAACATTTCAATTACCATGTGTACACTTATTTTGGCACGCAACTTTCGTAAACAGAAATATCGATTATTATCGAGCGAATAAAATTCTGCGTTGTTGCGACAAATCCATGTTTATATTTTTCGAAGAACGCTCCGTGTGCTCTAATAATCCGATCGCCGTTTTAGATAACGCTAATCATTCTTTTCCGAGAATTGCCTCATTGTGAATTCGCTCAAATTGTTGAATGCCGTATTTGACGTGTATAGGCCACAACCTTGTATCATTAGCCGCCGCGATTCTATTATCTATCATCACGAATATAGGTTGTCGCAGTGGAAAATCCTATCTATGGTCAGACGCGCGACAGCCGCGGCGACGACACGGAACGCCGCTTTTCACGCATGCGATCAGTGCACACACATATACATGGTATAGTTTATATGTATATTTTTATGTGTTTACGGCCTGGCGCTTACACTCCGCGTGACAGTTAAAACGTTTTGTACACGTGTCCCGATTCTCCGGCAGGCTATCGATCTCACCGCCGTTGCTATTGCTGCCTCGACAGGGGAAATACCTCACATCGGAGATATTTCTAACGCGTTTGTAAAGCAGCCTGAGCCGCATTCACGAGTATCGTTTCACAACGAGTATCGTGTCACCGGTCATCTGAAAAGCTTCGTACGTTTGGAGATGTGTGTATCCTTAATAGTGAAAAATTTAGTAATTTTGAACCGTCCATTATATCGCAGAGAGAATGTTGCTCTCGTTTGTTTCAAAGCGAACGTTATTTTTTTTACTTAAAAAAAATCTAAAGTTATGCTCGGCGTATTAACAGTTAAAACGTTTAACGAATATTTTACAATTACGAATATTTAACGAATATTTTAAAAATTGTACGATATTATTTTTGAAAGTTAATTCCAGTGTCTCATGTGTTAAAGAATGCGTTGAAATTTTGTACAATTTTCATTTTGCGAAGCGTATTGTGAGCAATATACCGTCACACAAAACAAACAAACACACACACACACACACGAACTAGATAAACTTTGAAGCGATGACGTCCACGAAGCGTAACAATTCGCAGCTAACTTTTGAACAGACACGATCTGTCAATAGACTCTTCGGCGTTGCAAGCCGGTTCTATTGCTATATTGGTTAAACTGCGAAAATTTCTATAAACGGAGATACTTATCGATTGTTCAAAATTGACGTCAGCGTTGGTCTCAATTGAAAAATAATTGAAATTACTTATAAAAATACAAAATAATTATATTATTGTTATATTAATAATTACATTTTCTGCAACTATTGGGAATACTTTGATTTGCGGTTAGGGTTTGTGTATGCATATATAACATAATTTCATTATCACACAGTTTGCAGGAACGATGCTCTATTTATCATAATTGATGCATTAAATAATGTCTTCATTTAATTTCCATATTTTGCCAATTCATATCGATGACAGCCAAGCAAATAACGTATTTTAGACGAAATGAAATTAATTATCGATAGTTTAATTAATTAAACATTGCACATTCTAAATCATGAACTGGTTGAAATAATTTTCGTTGATAACGTAACGGATTCTCGATAATCACATTGAGCTTCGGGAATATGTCTTTTATGCAACAAATTGTTATTCATAAGTGTTTAATGCGCTGCGTAAATTAAATTGATGTTATGTGTAGGTGTTTAATCCTGTATTTTCGAAAAATTATGAGAAGTTTGTCAGCATTAATAATTGCGGTCGCGTCTGGATTATCGTTCCGTGTTTGCACGTGTAAATGAATCGTGGAAAAATCGAGAGTGTGATTTTGTAACGTACAGCTCAACACATCTGTCACAATATTAAGACAGAATTCGTGTTATTGACAGGATATGATTACTAGCTTTTCAAAACTAGAAGAGTACGAATGCAAAAGTACGAATATGTGTTTGTGTTACAAATTTCGTGCTATATTTTGAAATTTATAACTGGACAAATTAATTTTTCTTGAAAGAATACAAAAAAGAGAAGGGTATGAGAGAGAGGAGGAGAAGGAGAGAGATACTTTTTATTTTTTATTTAATTTTATTTTGAAAAATATTTTTGATATTAGTAAATTTTTTCTATTGTGTTGATTAGTTCTTAATTGTAAACAAATCGTTTTCTAATTAAGGTTAATGCGAGAAAACAACTTTCGTCTTTGCAACGTAATTATAGGATCAATTAATTTTCTGCACTATGTATCGTTGGTACAAAAGACAGCACATTAGCGAGTCTTTTTATCTAATTGCGCGAATATTGATCTAGGTGATTCGGTATTGCACTAGTGACCAAGTATTATTACATTGCAATTGCGCCTATACAAATACTTCGCGAAAATCACGTAATTTGAGCCGTTTTAATTTAAATCCGATGAAATACTCGGGACATGAATATTGTCATGTTATTAGAGCACAAATACAATGACCAATATAGTTATAGAGATGTATACGTTTTGGGTACATTGTTCTCATTGTCATTTGAAATATTAATGAGCCAATCGTGTTACGCGAATTCACCAGAGATGCCTTACAGAAATCTCGGTCACCGATTACCATATATATCGTACTAAAAAATCGAAATTTCAGCCGTTCGTTACGATCGAGAGTATCGCAATAGTAAATTCATCATAAATTCAAATTCTTTTCTTATATCATGCTTTAATAAATCAATCGCCTCTCAAAAACTCGTACGAGCAGGCACCTGTATATTTAAGAAAAAAATTATTGTGTTATTGTGGGAAAAGAAAAAGGAATGAGGCAATTTAAGATATATATTATTATTTATTTATCTAATAAATTAATTAATCTTTATTTTTCTGGCACTTTTTGCATTTTTTATAAGAGGCTCCAGACGATTTTAACTCCGCACGAAGGAATAAAAATAATTCTAGGAAGTTGTCATGTAGATCGCGTATTGTCGATTCGTCTTGGGTACGATCCATTTTTTCATAGAAGAATATTTCCATACCGAAGAATCACGTTAAGAACGAAAACGTGAGCTGTCAGAAACTTCCGTTTGAAAGTTTATGATCGGGACAAATAGAATATTAAAAAGTAACGCATTAGAGATAAAAAGTAGAAGTGATGTCTTTATTATTTTCCTGAAAGATCTTCCTGATGAAGAGAAATGCTGTTGTCGCTTTTCAACGCTATATGAAGCTAAATAACCAGTTTATTATTTTGCTAATATTTCAAAGCAAAGACTGTAATATTATATTATAAAATAACGGAAAAAAATAATGAATAATTCTATCTATCGAAGAACATTGACAACATTACATCATTGGTTAGAAATAAAAAACATCTCTGTATTAGTAGTTATAATTATGAAAAAATTTATTTATAGAAAATAAATAGCACTTTATTAGAAAATAAATAGCATTATTTATAGCACTTCAGCATTTAAAACGTTGACGTATCAATATCATCGCAAATTAAAATTAATTGCTAAAGGTTCTCAAAGCGAAAAAAAATTGAGCTTTTAAAAATTGAACTTCGTTACACTCAGAGTGTCTTGCATTTTCTTATCTTTTTTTGTATTCTAATCTTGATTTCATGTCAAAAACTTACGGCGAGAACATCGCAAGATTAATGTCTCCGCATGACGTATGCGCATACGGCTGGCAATTAGAATTGCAATTTTATTCTCACTGAATAGCACGAGGCCGTCGTTGGCGTCAATGTCCGTCGAGGCATGACCTTTCAGTAATTTATAGCTGAAACGGAAGAATTGCAAATTGTGGTTGTAGCTGAAAATCCGTACGGCCACTAATACCGACGTGCGATATCGGTTCTGCAATTTGCGTCCTGCTGTAACCTGTTCTGCATAGATATGATGTTCAGTTATATATTATACTCTTGTATTTTCCGATTAATTTTACTTGAAAAGCTCATAATTTTGTATTTAATTTTCGTTGCGAGGCTTCGAAATATGGGCTGAAAATGGTGTAATTTCAGTGAGTTTAACTTTTCATGGTATAGAGGTAGGAAAATTGCGATATTATCATGAAATATAGATAAATGCAAACATAATTTATGTATGCTCGTAATTCTGACGTTACTGAAATTATGTCAGTTTTAACACTCATAAAATGGAATCATTCTCGGAATACACTATAATCTTTGTGAAAGTCATTTCGTTCAATTTTTATGTTCGTAGATATAAAAGCGTGTAAAACTGAAAAATCGTATTCTCTCCTGCTAGCGATAAATACGGTTGTTTTATTGCTATATTACATTGACACGATTGAATGCAATAAGATTCGAAGGATCAGATGTTTAGTTTTAATCTACAATGAAATTACGCGAGTGAATAGAAACGGAATATTTCGGCAGATTTTCCACAAGGAGCATTAAAAATGTTGCGCCGTACTTCACATTTTCGTACTTTTTCACGTTACCTAGGCGAATGAAATTGTGCGTCCAAGTTGAACGCGATATTTGAGTATTAAAAGATCTTTTATGTCGATTTGCATAAAATAAAAACTCAAGTCAGAGTTTTTTAAAAAATATTACTTTTGAGTAAATAGTGCGTTTAAAAAAAAATTATGTTTTAAATAAAAAATTTTATAGAAGCGAAATAGTTAAATGAGTCGACATAATATTCTTGGATTAAAAATATATTTTACGGAGATTTTTAAATTATGATATGGAACTATTATGCACCCTATATATTAGCTTTATTATTGCAGCTTTATTAGTGCATTATAATCTGAGCTGTAATTCAATACCGTTGCGCAATAAATCACATTATTTTTCCGAATAGATGAATTTCGAATTAACGACCGATCCATGTTGTGACTGTGGTGCTAACTCATCATTTGTAGCAATAATGATGCGATCAATCTCTGCATAATCATTAGGATTGTCATATCGAATTGCATGTGATTTTACATTACATATTATGCTGTCATTATTTAATCTTGCATGCATATATTTAATTGGATTATAATGTATTTCTAAAATTTAATAATCCGTCAATAGCATTTTTTCTCTATAATATTTTCTCTCTTATATTCTCACATGTAGATTTTTTTTCGAAAAGATGCTTGATCTTAAATCGTCTTAAGCTTAAGAGATTATATAAAAATTTGTTCATTATGTTACAACAAATGTGAATAAATCGTTAGTGAAGTTTAGAATTTTTGAAGAATTCTAATTATTAAATGTTATGTAAAGAGAATTTGGTACACGATTATACGGCAGATTAATTTTTATGGGATTTATGACGATTTTAATTAAAAGTAACCAAAAAAGTGTATAGTAATGGTTGTGGCTACTTTTAATTAAAACTTGACAGATACACATGGAAAGAGAGTTACATCCACTAGATAAAATATCATGCGAATTATTTTATCTTTTATATTCTTACAGAAAACACTTTCAAGAAAAAAACATTTTAAAACCATTTTTATTACTTTAAAAAAACAAAATAAAATGTAAAAGTTAAAAGAAAATATTGTATAAATTATATTATTAAATTTAGTATTTTAGCTTTATTAAATATAATTAATTGATCTTGATTACTTAAAAATTTATTTATATTAAATTCTCTCTCTTAATATTTTAATAATATAAGTTATTATTTCTTTCTTTTCTTTGCACGCGATATATAATCCATCAATTTATTTAAAAAATAAATAAAGTTATGACATAGTACATTAAGAAATTGAAATTACACAAAATGAAATTAGACTGAAACATTGAACAATAGATTGATAATTGTAGAATTTTAGCTGTTTGTATTGTAAAAGTAAAAATTATAAGACATAAGGAGGATTGTTTGCGTTCCTTACTATGCCATCAAGTGCGACTTGTGTACTCGCCCGCGTACTCGTTGCAAACTGGAAACTTTGTTTACAACTTCAAAAGAGAAAATTGTTTCGTTTTACTTGAACGCAATCCGCGTGCTGGTGCGGAAGTACGCGGCAACGCGAGACTTTTTCGTTTATATTGAGGCATTTTGACTTGTTTCTTGAAAGTTTGTGCACGCTATTCCACACCCATTTTGCGTCCTAATTTGGCGCGGTCCGATAATGTGCGCGGAGAGTAAATTTGCAGGGCAAATGTACTTTGTTGATTAGTATTTTTGCGATAAGACAATCGCGTACCTTATCATTTAGCAAGCGTTAGCCTTATCATTTAGCAAGAAATTCTAGGACTTTGGATTCGTATTAAATGTATCGTGTAAGGTATTTCTATTTTGCTTAATTTTATTACATGCGAAATCATTTCGGTTAATTATAATTGATTTTATCAATTCTCTTTTTATCAATTCTTTATTCTTGATCTTTTAAGATTACAATAGACAGATGGTACATATAGCTTTTTTTTATATTTATAGATAATGAAAAATAAAAATATATTTCGCGAAATAAATTTTCGAAGTGCACAATTGAATTACAAAATATTTTATCGCATAAACTTAAGCGGATTTTTTTTTCATGTGTGTAAAATTGTAACTTGATAATTAATGTTAAAATTATTTATATTTGAATTTAAAAAATACTATAAACAATGGCGAGATATTTCCAAGAAAAAGATTCACTTGAAATTTGTCGAGAAATTCAGCATACAATTGAAGACTTTTCATAATTCATTTTTCTGAAATAATTTGTATATACGCTTCTTGTATAGATCCAGTTAATAAATACGATATTTCTGAAAATTTTATATATTATTATGTTGTTACATATATCATTATATTTTTTCAGTTAATATTTAAGTTAAACATATTTACAAGCCTTTCAGTTTTAATCTATTATTAATAATAACATTTATAATCAAAATGTAAAATAGTTAATAATGGAGAGAGAACAATATTTTTTAAATTTAATTAAAATTTATTGAGATAAAGCTTTCAAATTCTATTCAGTCGTTACATTCGCAATATTCTAAATTTATTAAATTGCTTTATAATATCATATATTTCTGCCTAGTTTTAGCGTTAATTAATTAAATTAATTAAAGTTAATACATTTTTACAATCTTTTTTAATTATAAAAAATATATTTGTCTTGACTATAAAAAACGCTATGTTTTTTTAAACTACACATAAACTATGTAAGTCGTAATTTCTTGTTTCTTGCAAAGAAAAAATCGAATGCTTAGGAATAAACGAGATCTGACACCTGGTTTCATGCGCAGACTTTTGCCAAGCTAATCAACGTACGTGTAGCTTGCTACGGAAGCTCAGTTTTTTAGGTCAATGGGATTTGTGTGCGTGGTCGCGTTTATCACCGGCTGCGACTGGATTCGTCTTCTTTAGATCGAAACTCAGGAAGAAAACTTTATTAAAATCGTTTGTTCATATATATGAGTGCGATCGCGTTGAAAATAATTAGGCAATGATACGAAGTAATTTTGAATAAACACTTTTGGCGAGAGAGCGGTGAATTGATATCGCACTTCGTTATTTTGCTGGTTGGCTCAGCAGGGTATTTCATGAAACACGCAAGTTTACTTGATTAATCATCGTGACGTAGCGTGCCATATAAATATGATGATGAATGAGAAGGGTAAAAACAATAAGCGCTGATGTGTACATCAGCATGCTATCATATTATACTTGGCGATTATACATTTTCTCACATCCAGCTTATAAGATTTTCTAGTTTACACGAGATCGTATGAAAGGGAGCAAAACTCATACCCTTTGTTTTCTGAAGTACAATTGAAAATGGCTTTTACACGCGCCGAGTTCGGATGAATTTTATTGGCTTTCTTGTTTCAGGAGTTTGAAATGTCGGTTTCACGCTGAACTAAAGACAATACAGAGCAAAGTACAGGAAATATAAGACTATGAAATATTGAAAAGGATTACGAGGACGCCAGTTTTGCTTCTAATAATTATATAAAATACATAGTGCGCGCCTTTGTGCCGTCTTAATAACGCAATCCACAAATATGACTTGATCGTGTTGCACTGTGTGAATTTGCACGGTTGCAACACGATTGAAGCAACTCGAGATTGCTATTGCTTTAATATTTGAAGTTGGCGGACGTTGCAACGTCCCCGTGGCCCGTTGGTCGGATTATTTGCCTTTCCTCCACTTCGTGATGGCGCATTGTGCGCCGTAACTATGTTAACGTTGTCCACGATGCGAGCGAAACATCCATGGTTAACACCGCCACGGTCTTGGTATTATAACGTCCTTTTCATTGTCTCCGTTTGGTCGGTCGTTTCGGTTCGTGAAAGGGCATCGCTATTAGAATGCCATAGTGTATAAATTTACCGCTCATTATGCTGTTGTGCGCCCCTTAATTTGAACATTGCTCACGTGCACAATTAGGCTGCTTAACTATGAACGGCATTAGTGAGATTTCCCGCACGCTCGATATTGTAAGAAGTATTACAAGGATCTCCCGATGATCTTTTCTGTGTTGCGAAAATAACAACAAACTGCTAAAAAAATTAGTACGATGGATAGTATTAGTTTATTGCATGGATGTTAGCAATATTTTTTTGATTTATTTCTATATTAACATTACAAACATTATACTGAACATCATACTGAACGATCTTTTAATGAAATAACAAAAATCACTATTTGAATATTACTTAATACTAATTATGCAGTGATTTTTATAATAAAGTCACTTGCCTTTTTTCATATTAAGTATTTTGATTGAGGTTATATTTTTAGTGATATATTCTTATTCATAAAATTTATTGTTATATTTATATTATGGTATATATGTACACACACACGCACGCACGCACGCACGCACGCACATATTTTATACATATATATATATATATATATATATATAAAATTATTTTAATATATAATTTATTATTACAAATGATACTATCATGTATATTATTAATGCTGATACAAAATTAATTACAAATGAATTACGTAATAAAACTATTGTAATAAAATTTTGGAAAAATACAACATTTTCAGCATAATAGTTTCAGATTTATTATTTATTACGTAATCCATTAATTAATTTTGTATCAACATTAATAATGTACATAACATATCGTTTATAATACATAATTACACTTTTTTGTCGAGACAAATAAAAAAGAAATTTTTTACACACACATAAGCAAACAAAATAAAATTTAATAAAACAATAATAACGAAATTTCTAAAAAAAAAAGATAAATCACGTTGCTCGAATTGTGCATAAAGTCGAACGGATTAGGCTCTTATTTATCGGAATCTTGGAATTAGTCCAGGATTAAATTTCACTGTCGCCGTTAATACAACAAAATCCGTAAAGCTTTTAAGGAGGACACGTCGTCGAAACTCACCTCGCCGTTCTTTCCAGGCAACGTACCCGCGGTATTGCCAGGAAATTTTAATGAAACTACCTCACGGTACTTTTCTAGGCCAGAAGCTCCAGCGGCGCGCACAATAACGGTCTTCAGAAAGTTTTTGAAGGCGAGAAGCAACGCTCCTAAGAAATTTTTCATCGCTACGACTCCACGATGTCGAAGTTTGGTAAATAGAAACGGATAGTAGATCATCGTTTGGCCGCATTGACAATGTACATGTTATCGCGATGGTGAATAAAAAGTTTCATATTTTGAAGCAGGGAATCATCTCTAATTATTTTTGTACATTTGAAACATTTATACATTTAAAACATTTATACAGATCTGATCACGATGTGTTTCAATTACTTCGTCATGAAAATTAGAGACGATGGCGTGAAATGAATTAATTCTTAATCTAATTTCACCGCATATTTTAAGTTTATGATTGAATGACTAAATATCATAGCACGGTTAAGTTTTAAATTAAAGCTGTAATATAGGACGAAGTTAATTATATCAGAAGTTGGCTTTTGCACTTAACTTAATCAAATATGGAATGATATTTTAAATTTATCAAAAAAATTGCAAGGCCTGCAAGAACTGTAAAAAACTGCACGTTACGTCATCTAATTTCATAATTTTGCAAATTAGTTTTTATATTTTTAACGTAACTCATATTTCTTCTTTCATAAAAAATCAAATTGCGGCAACGTAATATAATTTGAAAGAATATCGGAATATGAGAATATTTTTGAATGAATATTAAAAAGGATTAAAAAAAGATGAGCTTTAACTCGAATATATTCCATGAAAATGTAATTTTATTTAGAATTCACAAATTTTTATTTCTTTGATTTCTACAATATTCTCAAATTGTGCAAAGAATGTGTCGATCATCTCAAGTTGTGATTTCATTAGCGCGATATATACGACTGACCGTACATTTGTTCGATCGAACTTTCCGTGCAACATCATCGCGATATCGATTTTCCAACACTTTACAGTTGGAGTAATAAATTGCACGTTGTAACGTTTACGTTGGTAGTGACACTTTTCCTCACCTACGCCACAAAAGTAGTTTTATAAGTGCCCGATTAATAATAGACATCGCCATTATTAATAGCGTACTTGGCTATAAAACCACTTTCGCGTGGCGAGAAAACGTACCGTGCTCTACCCATTTTGCCCATTTCGTGACGAATTACCACCGCGAGAATTACAGAAATGAAGATGTGAAATTCCTTTTTGATGGCAAATTGTGGCTACAAGCGATCGATAGCTACGTATGGTCAAATATCTATTTTAGGTGCTGCTCTTCCCCGCTATCACGTTACGTGTTTACACAGTTGAGTAACAAGCTCGATTCTGCGAGAACGATATGGACACAAATTATAAAGAGGGAAAAAAACGGCGCCAAAGATCACCTCATACGTCGCGTCGCATCGAAAAGGGGAGTTTAAATTAAAAAAATAGCTATACGTTGTATACATTTTACGCATTATTATTCTGAGACTTTCTTAAATATTATTTTACTGAATTCTTAATCCTTCTCTATTCTTTCTAATGATGATTAATCATTTTGAACAGAGCAGTGTGCACAATGAACGATAAAAATAGCCGAAATAATAAATGAGAAGTAAAGATAAAAATAAGCCGATAATTTTAGAATATCCTATAAATACTCTTTATTCATTCACACCTCCAATTCGGATAAGTCGATTCACATTTCGTTGAGTCATGTCGTCCTTACATTCGTCATTGTATCGTACCGAAAGCAGAGCCCGATACGTTTAATCTACTCGCATTGGCGGTACAACGTTTCGTTAAAAGGGACAGTCCGCGGATAATGCGGAAACGCCGTCGCAGAGCGGCACAATGGCGATGGCCACTGAAGAACAACGAGCGAGAGACAAAAGAGGCCGCACACGGACGCACACGCCCGTTTTCTTCTCGCAACTGTGCCGCGCGCCGCGGCGCATTTCGCGAGGACGACAATGCGATGCGTATGATGTGGATATCAATGCAACCGCCAATGCAAAACCGCCGATGCAACGCGCGCGGCCGAACGTTCCGATGTTAATTCTTTGTGGTCGCCGACGCTAAAGACATCGATCGGTCGCGCGATAATGTAATGCAGCTGCGCTATAAATACTCTTCACGTGCGGATGACGGTACAGGCGTTCCGCCGTTTTGCTCACTGGAAGGGATCAACGATTGCAGATGTATTCTGTGAAATGCGAGGCGCAACAGCCATCGTGCTTGCGAGTTCCAGAGAGATCTTCGTGATGAGATTCATGATTGTATGTGACGTCCTAAAGTTTGCAGTGATCGGTCGTGAACAATGATCATTTATAATAATACTATTATTAAAGCTTCCCATAATATTGATCATAAAGTAAATTGAAGCGTTTACTTTTATTGCCTTTATTAGATTTTCATAATGATAGCTATAAAATTGAAGGATTTTTTATCATGGAGGATGTTACGTGGGATTGCAGTGTTTTCATTATACTTTAATAACATCGAAAATGTTTTTAATAAAAATTTGTTACGTGGATTTGCAATGTTTCTATCGTGTTTAGATAACAAAAACTTTTAATAAGAATTTTCACCTCACGCATTAGAACGCGCGCGCGCGATTCATGAAATTTTAATAAAAATTACTTAAAATTAAAGCACGGTGAATTACTTCCTCTTTATCATTCTCCTTCATAATAGAGCAAATTAATAGAATAATTATTGTAATAAATGACTTCCTAATAATAATAATGATTGACCATTACATCCGAGCATTACGGAGTGCTGCATTTACATTGGACTTACAGTTCCACTTTTTTAAGTACTATCGTTGAAATAAATTTGCTCTTAATAATGTCTTTAAAAGTAATACAATTGAGGGGTGAACATATTGATTCCTATTAACCTGGAACTCTCATTATTGCAAATTAAATTTGAACCTACTAAAAAATTTAATGCTAATTTGTGATTCTAGTTCTAATTTTGTTGTTCAAACCGTTTAGCAGGAAATTGGGTTTAAGACGACGGGAGAGAGGCTAGCTTGCCATTAAGCTGGACTATCCCATACAACAAAATATAGATTGATATATTTGATTGAAAATATATAGATTGATTAAAAAATCAAATATATAAATATATAATCAAGTATACCAGAACTTGTTGCTATTTTGTTGCTACAAAATAGCGCAAGAATATTTTCAAAATATAACGTTTAAGAAATATCATGTAGTCAGCATTGCACCAATGCGTCTGACAACTATATTTAAGAATTGATTGTTCGTATAATTTTGGAATCAAATGTTCAACCAATTCTTTAAGTGTAACTGTCAGACATGTTGATGCAATGTTGACTATAATTTCTTAAACAACTTTATATTTTGAAAATGTTCTTGCGTTATTTTATAGCAATAAATTCTGGTATACTTGATTTGTTTTTATTTGATCGCTTTATATATATACTTTTTGTATGAGATCCAATTCAATGGCAAGTTGACCCTTCTCTATTTTAAACACGATTTCCTGCTAAACGATTTGATCAAAATTGAGATTATAGCAGCAAATTAGCATAAATAACACCAAATTTTTTAGGTCAGAATTTAATTGCGATGGGGTCCAGGTTAATGGGGTTTGTTAATTCTGTAATAGCAATCTCGTTTAATTGTCGAGTCCGCCAACAACAAGCTTAACAAGAAGAAAGTAAGAAGCAAGTTTATTAGCAATTATAATCAATTCAGAGCTCCAGTCGTCTTCTTTGCATCAATTCAGAGCTCCAGTACGTCTTCTTTGCATCGTTATTCGTTGCTATTAAGAAATAATATTGCAGCAGAAACAACGTAAAAATGTTTAACTTTTCAGTAACAATTTTATTTTAAATAACATTCAAATATAGATTGTAAAGATATCGATAACGTATCTTTTTTTCTCCGGCAAATTCTCTTAACTCCTTTATCGAGGTTCTGAAAGATCAAATTTTTTAAGTGCAAAAGCAAAGAAGAAAGGTGCATTAGCAACTATAATCTCTCCCTTGCATCTAAAGCGCGATCGATAAGTTCCTTCTGGCGGGATTCGTCGGTTTCTCCTCGTCATTAAAACTTGCAGCAAGAACAAGACCTTGTTCGGCAACGATTAATATACAGTGAATGTATGCCTAATATCTCTTAGCAACAGTTTAAAGCGTTCGCCAAGATGGAGAGAGAGAGAGAAAAAGAGGAAGAGAAGGAAACAAGAGAAACGAGCCTCGGGCAATATAATTTCTTCTCGGACGAGAACTTTGCAGGAGCTTGCGAATGCAACGCATTAACTCGAGTGGCAGTTTGCCGTGGAATAATCGACGACTCTACCGAAACTTGAACATGTATACGTACATGTCGTGGCGGTTCCCCCCGTTAATCTTCATCCGCACGCTTAATCTCGTAAATAGCCGGGGCGCGACTTCGTCGGTATTCGGCCGGCGCCACCGCGATGCGCGTCAGCATTAATTACGTTTACGTGTTTCACATTTCGCTCGTTTGCGAATGACGCGAAGAGGCGTGCGCTTTTGTTACTTAACGCGCGACGCCATCATATCATCCGGTACCGGCCATTAAATCGATCGGCCATCAGCAATCGTCATTCTCAAACCGGTCACGATCGCGGCCGTTTCCTCTTCGTCGAAACGATCCTTGGCCCGCCCTTTCATTCTCCGTTCCATCGAGAAACGAACGAGTTTCTCATAATTCTAACCGCGTGTCGACCGAAGCTCATTACGACGTTACTCGCGTGTCAATGTCGGCATAACGATTAATTATTCTTTCTTCGTTATCGCGATATATATGTCACTCGTAGATGTTACACGAAGGAGATCAAGGTTACTGAACATTTCGTTACCTACTTATATTATTTTAGAATTAATCTCGAGATTCTTACACTTTCTTAGACTTAAGTATTATTAATTAACTATTTACTATAGAATTTTAGCATGAAAGTAGTTATTTTTTATTTCTCTGCACAGTATTTGCATATTCAATAGTGAGATTAACAATCTGTATGCATATTGTGTCCTTAAAGATTTTAACAACGGAAAAGTTGAACTTTCTGTTTTGCATTTATTTAGATAGAGTGAAACAGCATTGATCTCTACAATTTTTATCTGCTTGCTTATCTCGAAAGTTCGATATCATTTTATAATGATTACATTGGAGATTTTTAGTTTGCTATTCTACAATCAATGTAATATTCAAGTATCACATTTTATTATTATTATTTAGAGTTACTTTTTAGCTTTAATTTATAGTTAATTTTACGGTTAAAATTATTTACTATTTATGTCATTTTTTAATCACGTTTAATTATAAATTATAAATTCTTTATCGGAGATGGATTGAGAAACTCTACATTATGATATCGAATCCGTTGCTGTAATATCATATATTTTCCTTCCTTTGATTATAAGTTGAGGAAACAAAAACTTAAAATTATATCGCGAACATTACAAGGAATAATAGAATTGATACAGGAAAAAGAGGTTTCTTTATTTATTTTAACACATAATTTGTATGATTCAAGAAACGGAGAATATTTGTATACTAAATTAAAAAAGATGTATAAATCACAAAAAATAGCTAGAAAAGAAAATACAAAGATATATTTTATTATATACAGTGAAGAAGATATCAGTCTGATGAAATCACAAGTTGTTGAATAAATTGGAGAAAGATCTACATCAAATGATCATTTGAGAATGTATTTAAAAATTTTAAGAATTTTATAATAATATAAGTAATAATAAATTATTCAGATACTAAAGTAGATTTCGTGATCAACACATAATAAATTTACGTTTCTGATTATAGGATTAACTGGAAAATATTTGTCATTTATTTTTTAATGAGTATTAGCGAGAAATTTCATTATTGTTATCATCAAATAAATGGATATAAATTTTCTGTAATAAAATAATTTTCATTCACTCTCGTAATATGAAAATAATGCAGTTTGATTCCGCAAGAATTGCTAAAAGCATCTTGCTCGTTTGTTTTTCTTAAATAGTGCCCATGACGTTCGTCATCGTCATACCGATCACGCATTCAGTTTCGATATCCTGCCATTTATAGCGACGTTACGACAATGAATTTCGGTCGAGAGTGCAATCCGACGAGCGTGCATTGCGTGCGTTATATGCATGCAATGTACGGCGCAGCGCGATATACAATGAAAATTACGTACAGTCTCTTGCCACGTAACAACAGGCAAAAATTTCCGTGTAGCCGTTATCAAGATCGCTCGGCTTTATATTGCAATAAGTTGCCGGACCAAGGTATCAATTATATTCATTTTCGTGAAATCTTGCAAGAAATCTGCTAGTCGGGAACATTGTGTTCATCGTCCCGTATTACATGCAGACAAAAATGGAGTTTTAATACTTGGTTTCTTTTCCTGAGAAAATTAGAAACTCATTTTACAATGAATATTTCTTTTCTGTTTTTGTCATCTGGAAAAAGTCGACGCATTAATCTGTTTCTTCTTGGAAAAAATTAAAGCATTAAAATTTTATTTCGCTCAAGAATGAAGCACGAGTAGTAAAAATAATATTCATTAAAAAGTAAATGCATTGTAATGAATATTTTTCAATTAATTCTGTAATTCAGAAACGTATAATTTATTATTATATGTGTTGATCATGAAAAATATTTTAGTAATCTTAATAATTTATTATTATTATAACTTACATTATTGTGAAATTCTTAAAATCTATTTTTAAATATATTTAACTGTCAAATATTAACAAATCACTAGTTAATATTGACATATGAAATATTATTTTTATAATAGTATCATACACGTAACTTTTATGCATAATTATAAATCAAGAAATGACAAAATAATTCTATAATTTATTATTAACTTTCTTATCAAGAAAGGACTTGGTTTACAATTTAAAATATACATTTACAATTTAAAATTACACTTAAATATACATATCCATCCATACTTCTGTCTTAATTTAGAACTCACACAAATTGTCTTACTTAAACTTATCTTTATTAAACAATAAAACATGTAATATACAGAACGCACGCAAATATCACATTTACTTAAGTAAATTACTTAAATTACTTAAATAAAGCCATCGCTCATAGCCATTAAGACCTAACTTCACTATATATACATTTGTTTATCACCACTTAAACTAATTATTTACATATTTCTACACTCTCTCTATGCTCTCTTTTCCATATTCATTTTATTTCATATTTATTTCTCCTTTTTATTTCTTTCCATCGGACCTTCTTATCTTATCCTATGTTTAAATCTCTAACCTTATCCCCCTTTTTTTTTTCAACCATATCTCTCTCCTTCCATAATTTCCTTAACGCATTTCCATTTGCCTCGCTCCGAACCTCTCCCAAATTTCTTTTTCATTTTACCCAACACCCCAAATCAATCTTTAAGCTTTTGATATCCTTTCATGCTAAGAAATTATGATAATATTGTTTATAAGCATATTACTTAGTAATACCTACTTAATAAAATGAATGAAATTATCAAAAATCTATAAAATTTTGCAAAGAGATAATATTGAGTGTTATCAAGATAAGTAGGTATTACTTATGAAAAAAGTCTTTCCTAATAAGATATAAAATAGGATAAAATAAAGTTAGAGAGGAGTAGAGGACATCCAACCGCATACCAATCCTATTTGATGGTTTTAAGTTTATAACTTCAATGCTGCTAACATAATTCACCGACATAAGTATGCGCGGCGCGCGATAGCTGGTTCAGACTTGTCACGTAGAAAGTTTTATTGCGAAAAGCGTAGTAGCGGCGCACAGTGTGAAATCAGACGGCGAAATCTCTAATCTAAACATACAAATCTGAGATTGAAATTACATTATTATACATTATGGTGAAAGTGTGTGATTCCTTCAAATACGGAACGAAATGACATAATTTCTATTTCTAGAAATTAACTTGTCTAAATTGATCCCATTCATCTGCTTCTAAAATTAATCATTTAAATTAATAATTCTGTTCTTTGCGATGAAAAATGTTTCCGATAGCTGCTATCGAAAATTTTACGTTTGTTTTCACGAAATATTTTCTTGATTGTTACAGATATCAAAATGGGTTGTTTCGGGAGCAAAGACAAGTTGAGCAAAGAAGATATGGACTTCCTCAAGTCGCATACGCGATACGATGAAGCGACCATAAAGGAATGGTACAAAGGTTTTAAAGTGAGTATCGAAGATAAATGTATATTAAATTATGGATTAAGAACTAAAATCGAATAATTTGCTAAAAATGCAATTATTATGATTTCGTATATTTCATAGCGACCTTAATTTCGTTCCGTATATTTCAACTGTAATCGTATTTTTCTGTGATATTATGACGGTGACGATAAAAGACATTTAAACAAATGCTTTGTTGAGAGATGAAAAATTATTCGCGCAAATTGTATCTCCACGTTGAAAGAATTGTTCCTTTCATTTTTATCTTTTGCTAAGAGTTTTTATTTTTATTCGCGCGGTCTATTGTTAGTTCTTAGACTACTTAGTATTTCCATAGTTTGTCCGTAATAACAATATATAATGTGTTTTAACGAATACGCATGATGAAAAGATATGAGTTTGCTGTGAGAAATAAATAACATTTATTACAGTTATGATTTTTCTCTAAAAAAAATTTTTGACAGTGGATAACATTTTAAAGCAGTTTTTACATAATAATTGAATTATATAATAATATTTATATTATTGTTAGTGATCTTGTGCAATTGTTGTTTCTTTATTATAAATCTGTTTGAGTGATTTCTAATCACGTCTAATTACTTAGTTTTTTGTTATTATAGATTTGTTTGTTTAAACATTTAGTGTCATTTGTTTTTATAATATTACACAAATATTAACGAAAAAAATTTGCGTTGATTTATTATATATAAAAATTTTGTAATAAATATATAATTGCAACAAAGCTTTAAGCCACAAAGTTTAAAAAAACATATGCATACAAAAAATATGTATATACACACACATATATATATATATGTAATAGATATATATAATATATATATGTATATATAAATTAATAAAAATTCACTTTTTGAATATTCTAAAAAATATGAATGAAATAGTTGATATTTATAAAATTAAAAAATTACAATTAATTTATATTTTTAATTTAAAACAAAAACATGTTACTAAAAATTAAAATTTCAATTTAAAATAGATAAAAATAGTATAGTATAGATTTTATTTTAGTTATAGACTTTTGTTAAGAATTTTGTGTCTTTCATCTTAATTTATCAATGACAAAATATTAAGTTATCATTCGTTTGATTTATTATTAAGCATTAATGGTAGTCGATTGTTGATTTATGTAGTTAGTTGTATCTTATTTCTCGGTGCATGCGCAAAAAAAAAAAAAAAAAAACAAGAAGGACGACAATCAAGATGGCGAAAAGACAGAGCAATATCCATACGTCTTGTTAACACGAACAATAAACTAAAGTGAAATCCAGTGTATACAGTCCACTATTCAATTGTAATCATAACAACTTTTATCACAATTATTTTAAAACAAAGTATGATTTTTGCAAGTATGAATAAAGCAACAAATTAGCAACAAAAATATACTAAATTTATATCTATATTTTATTCGATTGTGTTGCAATAGCTGTGTTAACTTAATGTCTTATTATTACTATCGTTTCTATTTCTTAAAGTAAATGTTCAAACTATTTTTTGTTAACTGTTAAATAATGATCTATCAATTATTTACTATTATTTACTATTATTTATTATTATTAAGTATTATTAGGTAAGTATATAAATAAGTATTATTGGCATCTTTAATAATTAAAAAATAATTTAGAACGATGTTGTATCATTGATTAATATCAGAAAGATAAAATCCATTAAGATTTTTATTGAATTTACAAATTTGAAATGTTGTCGCGATGTATCTGAGATTTTTATGGAGTGAGAAAATTAGATTTAATCAGAATATAGCTGTATTAACCTGATTAACATGATTCCAAAGCTAATTATATCGATGTATATTTATTTATTTTATTACTTTACACTTATTAATTTATTCCTCACATATTCGACGTGTATAAATAAATAAATCACGTTGATGCGATGAGTTTTATAATTTATATTTTAAATATTCAATTGAAACGCGATGTACGTGCGGCATATATTACAAATTTAATACATTTTTAGTTCATTGGCATTATCTCATTCATATAACGCGAATAATATGTCTATGCATAATACGGCATATAATACAAATATTTATTCAGCACTGATACAATTCATCATTCGAGCCCATCTTTATAATATTGAACATATAATATATATTGAATATATAATTTTCCGTACAATTACAACGTTGTTATGTTAACATTTGTCGCTACATACAATAATTAACGCAGTTTTACGCAATGCATATGTGAAGTGCATTTAAACGAAAATGTCACACAATAATAGAGTCGATTGCAAGACTTAATCAAGTCTGAAATTAAATACCAATTAATTTTCAAGTATAGATAGTGTCAAGTTTATAGACGAGCATTTTATATGTTAGAAAATACTGTATAGTCAACAAGATTTCAAGTGAACATTCCTGCGAGATAAATCAATCTGGATTACGAAGACGAGGAGAAGCGCACGAGCTGCATCATCTCGAGTTTCATCGGGAGCGTAACGTTTTCGCGGGAGCTGCTTATGCCGCGGAAAAGTTACTTTCTCGAACAGTTTAAACGGGCATGGATTTAGCAGAGTTGCCCGTGGTGACCGGACTAATTAAACTGAGCGGAATCGTTAGAGTGGATGTTCCGTAATCTAGTTGCGTTTCACAACGGCTCATTGCTCGCCTCCCTTCGCGCGATTCGCGATGAATCTCACACGTGACTTTGCTGAGTCTGTGAATTGAAATAAATGAAAACTGCCGCGTATCGACCTTGGCGGAGAAGCGCGGTCGGAAGAGATTGAAAAATATATCGCGCGGAAGCGGTGTCGTTTGCTCGCATGTTCGCTCGTTTTTTAAAAAGCTGAGACGAACGGCACTAGATTAAGGCCAATTTGATACGAGGGGAGCGATGATACGAAAACGACGTGATTTTCTTTCTCAAGGATCCGTATCTTGCACTCAACCGGTTCGCGAGAGACAGTTTCGCGATCGATAGAATTCACCACGGACGTGAAAGTCTTGCTTTAAACAAATCGGTTAATTTAAACGCGACATAATTTTAGCAGAGTATTTTTATTCAGATTGATTTATTAATATACTCTATATTTAATAAATTTTAAACTTTAACTTTAAATTTTAAATATATTACTAATGATATGACAAATGCTCTTCTTACTTGATATAAGCACTATTTTCATTGAAATAAATTTCGATCTGATTATTACGCAAATTTTATGTTATAATAACACTTTGAGCAACTTATTTTCTATGTTATTATGTTTAATTTTTCTGTTTTCCAGAACAAGTTTTAAAATGTCTCTATAAAAAGTATTGATACAGTTAAAAGAATTAAAATTGAAGAGTACGGTATAAAGAATAAATGTATAAAGAATTGCGAAAATGTCATGTGATAATTAACGCGGTGATCGAAACTTTACTCGTGTACTGTATTGTATCTATAATTATATATATTAATAGCTAATAGTTATATAATTATCTCAGGAATGGGAGACTAGAGAAAAAGACATGACGAAAATATAAAGAAAAAATTATTAAGCTATTATCGCATTTACAGGTATATTAGCAATAATCAGAGGGAGATTTAATAAATAGAAACAAAATAAAGTTGTCCAATAATTTAATTGGCTATAAATACATCACATACATGTAACATACAAAAATTCTAACTCGAGTATTCACAGTCTCGCGTTTTTTTGAATGTTACAGCAAGACTGTCCTAACGGCAGGTTAACGCCGGCGAAATTTGTCGACATGTACAAAATGTTCTTCCCGTCCGGCAATGCGGAAGAATTCTGCGATCACGTGTTCCGCACATTCGACATGGATAAGAACGGTTACATCGACTTTAAGGTGAGTCCCTCAGGTTTTTTATAAGACGCGAATTTTCGCAGATTGCTGAAATGAGGCGTGTAATGATTACCAAGTTCCCGACGGATCTTCCAAAAAGGATACGCGTCGCGCTACGTACTTGTCGTACGTCAATCATTTCGCGTGATTAAACATGATAGCCCGCGACAAAATCCGCACGGCTGATCGTCCCGATGAAACGCATTAGATGCCACAATACTTCCATCGAGAAGAGAAGTTCGCGCTTTTATGACATGAAAAATATCGTTCGTGTGAATTTAGGTTGTCCGAAGAATATTGAAAATTTGAAATTCGGGAACTATAATCTATACTGCGAGAAAAAACGATTGGTCAACGATTGCTAAAACGATGCGCTAGACACGGAAGATTTTCATCTTGGCACGGAGGCGAAATGAGCGAGCGGTGCTACATCCGATTATACGCCCGACAAATGCGACGACAAATCTTTTCCGGGACTCCAGATCGCATATTCTTTCGTTGTTCCGGTTGTCCGTGATTGCGAATTTATGTCCTTTATAATCCGCTTAAGCCGTTAATAATGCATTATTCATACGACGCGATGTAAATACAACCAGCTCTCCGTCACTTTTCTAGCCCCTATTTACTTCGTAACCGTCTCGACTCGACTCGAAACTCGAAATCTTTCGAGAGAAGTACCTCACGTCACACGTGGTCTCACGTTTGTAAGCACAGCGAGAGGATATTCTCGGTCGCCATCGGCACGTTAGTCGGTAATTTAATATAGTTCGCCAAAGGTGCGAAGCGTCGTGTTTGCCAGCCGGCGAATAGCTATTTGACATCTGACCCGAATACGCCGGATAAAATCCCGAGCTCTGTCTAACGTCGTGCTTTGTGAGCTGGTCTCGTGTCGCATCGCTGATCAAAGTCATTCTAGTGCAAGTACGTGATTCGCTTCCATAGAAAGGCATTCTTCGGACGACGTGCAACTGCAAACTGCAAACGACGTGCGACTCTTCAGTCTCACGGTGTCAAGAATTGTCTTGTCTTCTTATCTCACTCTTCGCTGTGTCATGTTTTTAATCTTCAAATAGGAGTTATTCTTGATGCGATCCTTATAATTATAATCCTTATAAAACTTGTTATATTAACATCTTATCATAATGATTTCATCTCTTAAAGATAATCTGGAAGAGATAGTAAAAAAAATAGTAGGTAGATTTATAAAATATAAAATCGGCATACAAATTATGAAAAGTAAGAAAAGTAGTGTAATACTGTAACTTTATTGAATTGATAGTTATTATAAGAGGATTTAAAAGTAATTATATTTATGATAGGAAACTATTGTGATATTATATATTATAATTATTTTCTCTCCTTTGCAATAAATAAAGCAAATGAAGGAGAGAGAAATAGCGAGAGAGAAAATTATTCGTACTTTGAAATGATATTGGAAATTCTATATTACGTATTCAGAATAATATATTATAAAATAAATTAAAAATTTCAATATAATTTCTTTACAATAATTGCACATACTGCGCTCAGTTTAATTTATTTTTAGTTTCATTACATTAATATTACTATAATATCGGAGAAGAATATAATATTGTTTATTTTATTTTACGAAACGTATTAGTGAAAGAATGTTAAAAGACGTATTACATTATATTTGACAAAAAGTTAATCGTAGATATTAAATGTGAATTCTGAAGCGTTTTATAACATTTCAGGTTAAAATTCCATTTTCTTTTTTATCATGTCACGTTGCAGACAAGAACTAATCATCTGCTCAGCAAAGCGTATTACGAATGCGTTTTTTCTAACAGAATCATGGAGCGAACTATCTTCTTAGAAGATATGTTTTATATTAATGTGTAAATTACTCATTCTCTCTCTCATCTAAGTCAAGATCCTCTATAAGTATATAATATAACTGTACACCGCTTGATATTTTAATAAAAATGTGTTGGATCCATACATACGTACATACATGCGTTCATACATACGTACACACATGCGTTCATACATACGTACACACATGCGTTCATATATATGTACATAGATCCAAAAGTCGTGCACGATGTACCCAAAATCAAAGGTAAGACCGTTCCACATATACGCACACGCACATACATTAAAGTCGCTCGCCTACTCGCGGCATGAACAAAGAAGCGATTTTATAGCTTATACATCCGCCATATTTTTACCGTCGAATTTATTGATAATCTTGGCGGCGTTTCCTGAGATCTCCAGAGACGTCTAGATCGAAAACAAAGTTCGGGCTTTTCCGTATATAAGGGAAGGGATCGCGATCGAGAAAAATCAGTCAAAGGGAGCCGTCTCGTCAGTCAGTTTCGACAGGATCGCGAAGTCGTTCAAGTCAGCGCGGTGACAACAGTGCGGTGGTAGTAATGGTCCAGGTACATAGACGCATGCAGTCTAAGCGACAGCTTGAGACAATACTGCGTGGTCTTAAACCAATCAACTCGATCAAGGTGACTACCCCTAGGCGTTACTCTATAAGAGCTCAGGGTGCACGCGTCCACAGTCACCACGACTCGATATCAATTCGTTAGTTCGAAGCGTAAGGACAACCGTGGATCGAGCTCGAGTCCCACAATCCAGCAACAATGCCAAGTACCAGACTATTGTGAAATGCTTAATAAACGATATTTAAGTGTCATCGAATTATCGTGAAACGCAAAATAATAAACAATCAGTGACTTACAAAAACTTGAGTGTCGCAATTTAATGAACCTACTAAAAAAGACTATATTGTTTATTTTATTCTACCGAAACTACGGTGCAATCCGGAATACTAAGTGCATCGAACAAAATGTTATGAAAAATTATTTCACGTTTTAATATCAAATATTATTAGATTTAATTTTTTATTTAAAGGCGAAAATAAAATCATTGAAATATGAAATTTAATTATTAAAACTAACTGAAATACAGATTATCGTTTATTAAAGCTCGTGATTCATTAAAATTAACTAAAATATAAAATTTTTGCTGTTACTTGAAACTAATCAAAATATTAATTGTAAGTTTATTATCGATTTACATTTCTAACACTGAACTTACCTTACGTCTAATACTTAACTTACGCGAAAATTATCAAGCTTCTCTTGCAAACTTTCTGGATGAAAAACAGACATTTGCTTTCAATTCTCTTAAAATTTTATTCGAAAGCAAATAGAAGAGAAAAGGAGAGAGATTCTATGTACTTAATACATAAATTATACAATAAGATCAGAATACACGGAATGACTGCAATTTTACAAATTACATTCTTTGACAAAAAAATTATGCAGAAATTAACTTGTGCGCGTAATTCTTTTTGTCAAAGATATTTTATTACGAAAATTAGAATTGCTTTCTTTTTATTCTTTTTATTTGAAGAACATTGCAGTAACAATAAGCAATACACAATAATCATTATTCAAAATCTCGGAAATAATATCGAACATGCGAAAACAAACTAATTTTACGTTCCAAATCGCGAATATACAAACTTAGTTCAAGCAATCCATCGACGCGAATGGTTTAATACGGCGAGTTGTAGATGCAATCTGTCTCACGTCTGTATCTCGCGGTCATGCAACACTTAAGAAATTTCGCGAGATGGCAAAGTTTCGCTGGAGTTTCATCGATACGAAAGCTCCATTGTAACTTCATTGCAAGCCGAAGTTCCGTTTATGTACAGCATGTACGCTCGCGTAAGCTCTAAACGACTATTATTCCGATATTAAGTAAACCTGCGATGAGTGGTTTCTCGCACGATTGCATTGTGTTGCTATCGCAGCATCATTTGCAACTCTCAGCAGCTGAAAATATGCGAACATCACTAATAAATCGAGAGATAACTCGAACCGAATTTTGATAGTTTCTTATTATCAAGAAGTTATATTAGTCTATATATAATAATTGTATAAAAATCTGCTCTTTCTCTCTCTTTTTGTGGACGCTCTTTCTTTCCCATCGCGTACTCTTTGTACATATTAATATCAGTTTCTTTGTTATCCGTTTTTTCTCAAGGAAAATCCGGATAAAGTCGTCCATCTGAGTTCGACCCTCATATCATCTCCTCCACATCCTCGATATCATCATCTAAAGGAGAAAAACTTTCCTCAATGATGACATCTTCCAGAATGTCATCAACAATAACGGTAATAATAAGCGATGAAATTTTGGGAAAGAATATGTACAATATATGTATGCCTCTTCCTCAACGAGAAATTTTATGCTAATGTTCAATATTATGAAATTTAAAAAAGGTATGAATAAGGCACAAAGAAATAAAAATTCAAAATAGATAAAGGGCTACGTGCCAAGCATAGATGTAATTGCTACTAATGTATGTCGAAATGCGACTATCATTGAAATTATAATAAAAATTAAAATTACAATTAACAAGTTAAAATTCGATCAAACGTTTCGACCCACATCGGGTCATCTTCAGTGAATGTTGTAAACAAAGAATAGATGGATTACAATAAAAATAAAAATAAAAATGTACATAAAAATAAATAATAATAAAAATTGAGCATCATAGTCGCGGAACAAAATAACAAGGTCGTATGTGTAACAATTTTTTCGAAATAACGGTCGGATGACATAAAAAGACGCAAGTGATAAATAAAAATGTTCGTACGGAAAAATAAAATCATACAGGGGTTCGGTGACGGTAATCTTACGTAAGTTGTGTCATGATCCATAGGTCTTAATCATAGTTGTCGTTGTTACACATACGACCTTGTTATTTTGTTCCGCGACTATGATGCTCAATTTTTATTATTATTTATTTTTATGTACATTTTTATTTTTATTTTTATTGTAATCCATCTATTCTTTGTTTACAACATTCACTGAAGATGACCCGATGTGGGTCGAAACGTTTGATCGAATTTTAACTTGTTAATTGTAATTTTAATTTTTATTATAATTTCAATGATAGTCGCATTTTGACATACATTAGCAGCAATTACATTTATGCTTGGCACGTAGCCCTTTATCTATTTTGAATTATGAAATTTATTTATTTTGGCAAATCAAAGCTGAAAACCAGTTTCTTATTCATTATCTTTATTTTTCTTATTTATTAATCTTATTTTTATGAAATGCTAGAGAGAGAAAGAAGAAAGAGAGACGGAAGAAGGGGGAGGGAAAGAAAGTTATTCCTTTTACCTTTTTAAAATGCGATTAGAGAATATCTGAAGAGAATATTTGAAATTACTTCTTTTGTATATTTTTAATTGTCCACGGACAAATTTCATATCTAAAATTTGTTTTTATGCTTTTTGAGCTTGTGTTTATTTTATTTGAGAATCGATAATTTTTAAATTCCCATTATTACGAAGAATTGATAATAAATTTTAAATAACAGGTTTGGATAACAAATGTCTTGTTTAATTGTGAGTCTATATAGAGATGTGATGATTGTAAGATGATCTTTGTGATTTTGAAAGTGCGATCTCAAATTCTTGCGTAAAACCTGCATAACCTCACAAACACACATACAAATATACAATTATACAATATATTTTTCTGTTTTTAAAATGATTGAGAATATATTGTTAATTATTTTGTATTGTTAATTAATTTTCATTAAGACATATGATTTTCGAAGGCAAACTTTCTCTAATTAAACTTTCGCAACTTCGACAGGAAGGGAGTAATGAACTAATTCAAGCGGTTCGCACATTGAAAGGCTATTAGAGATTTAGTCAGAACTTCCGGCAGTTTAAAGTTTATTTCCCGAACAATTCCGACGGAATGGTGATAAATGACGGAGCTATCTCAGCGTTCTTGCAACTTTTCTTATTTAGAAAGAATTCAGATTCCGTTATATTTATCGTCTTTCCTTTGGATAGTATCCGAAATCTCGGGAATCGAAAATTTGCCTCGTTCTGCATAAACAACACTCGTTCAGTGTATCTAAATATATTACGAATGACATGACAAATATTCTTCAATGTCAGAACGTTGATATATTCCTATGCTTCTTTGAGGGGCTTTATACAGTATCGTCCGTATTTCCGCCGAAAGCTACTCGAACGATATTAAATGCATGTATAGTGTTTCACATATAGCATATCTGAAGAAGATATATTTCTCTTTGAATGTCGCTTTTTGTAAAGACGAATTAAATCAATTCACGAATATGATAAAAGGTAAAAAAAAATAAAATTATTTAATGTGAGATTAAAGATTCATCTAACGTTAAATATATATTATAAATATTTCTCTCTTAACGTTAAATTAATTTTATAAATTAATGTTAGTAAAATAAAATATTTTAATGTATCTTACACCTTATCTTACATGTAAAAAATGTGTTACATATCTCGGTAAGTTTATCAGTTTTTGAAACAAAAATATTGGAAATCGAACAAATTTTGATTAATTGCAAAAAACTTGTTTACTTGTTAACTTGTTGTCAGTTTCTTTGCAGTTTCTCTATTATTTTAGAAGTTGTTGAAAATTTTGAGGAGAATACGAGCTTCGCGCTTTGTTCTCAACCAAAACTTTTCGCGTGGCGTACCGTGTAATTGCATTGTACTCGGACGCATCATTTGGGACTAGAAGTTAACTCGCTAAAGACTTACCTCCAAGCTTGTTTCGAAAGGACATTTTGAGAGCGCGATGTCTAACTTTATCCTGTATATATTATGTACAATTTACTTCCGTATTACATATCGCTAATACTTTGCAATTATAATAGATTTATAATAGACAAATTATAATAGTGCAATAATTCATTAGGTTGATATTAATCTTTCAATGAAAATATCAACTGCTTATCTACTACTTCGTGATACTTGTACAAGTTACAAAATTGTGATAGTTAAAATAGGATCAATCGTAGAAATAAGTTAAAGAACTTTACAAGTACGTCGCTAATTACTAATAATTTACTGTTACTTGCTTTATCAGTTACACATTACATATGAACGATATTGATAGAGACACGAACATGAACATTCGTTTTCTAAATAAAATTGTATTTTATATCGTTATCAGACAATATATGATGCATTATTTTTTCGAGAAAAAATTTAAAAACAACTTTTTAATGACTTCAATTTTTACATTTTTGTATGATAGGAACATAACAAATAATTACAGAGAATATATTGACAAAAAATTTAGAACGAATATTTACAAGTTTTTATTTTGCGTTACGCGTTTACGATAAAGTTAACTGATTTTTTATTTATTTCCCGACATCACACGGTCATGATTTATTCGTAAAACTAAGATCATTAAAAACGTTTTAAAGATTTCTGAGAGAACTTCGAGTTTTACATATGGAATATGATTATATAAAATGGGTATTCACTTACGTTGCGGTAAAATAAAAGGTCATACGTCACGTAACCCATAACGTCACATGTGCAAGAAAAAAATATATGTTTTACAGAAAGCTTTTCTGTACTTTCATGTCCGTCCTTGAATCACGAACAGGCTTGACCTTTTTCTTTTTCTTAAAGAGTGCTCGATCGCGATCCTTCTAAGGCTGCATTTCCATTAGCCATCATTGGCCACCAGGATCCATTTTGAAAATCCACTTTGGAACGTTCGTGTTCGAATAAAACGCATTTCTCAATGTTCGACGTTGCTTAGTTCGTTTTGAAGCTTACATCCCTCCCGTATTTTGTACTGCATTTTTTTCTTATTTTATTCGCTGTTTTCACGCTGTTTGCACGACGAAACGTTGCTTTAAACTTTTAACAGCTAAGTGTTGAAAATATAAAGTTTGTAGAACACAACTGCGAAAACATTAGTATGAATCGTGATTTATATAATTTAAGAACGACAAGCGTGGCAACTAAACGGCATATTCACCATAAGTGAGGTTTCGCATTGTACTAACGTATGAAAATTATTTTTATACAATTCTTATAAAATAAATTTTTGGTGTACGTATAATATAATCACAACGCACCTACGCAAATTGTGTATTAAAAAATATAAATTATTCAATAGGCAAATCATATCAATATCAATGAATCTCTCAGCATATGCAACTCAATGTATATGCATTAGATACATGGTATATACACGTGTGTGTGTGTGTGTGTGTGTGTGTGTGTGTGTGTGTGTGTGTGTGTGTGTGTGTGTGTGTCGAACAAATATATACATATGCATTTAAATTTATTGCTTGCACTTTGTATTACAATTTCGAGAGCACGCAAAGCGTGAACGATCAATAAAAGCGCGACTAAAGTTTAAACGCAATACATGATTTTCGCGATTAAGGACGTGGTGCTAAAAATTAAAATAAGCCTGCGGGAGAGCTGTATTTCTCTTAAAATACTTGTATGGCAATTCTTTATCAATAATATTGATTTCGAGATTAGATGCTTGTTTTTGAGATAATAATTTATAAATGGATACTCGCAGCGCCGAAGAAATATTTTATCTCAATTACGGAATGTAGAGTATATTTATGATTCAAGATTGCCTCAAGAAACAAGAAATGTATTTTGGATTTTCTGTACTTCAAAGAAATTGCGTTCTTGATAAATAAATAAAGACACACACAAAAAGAAAATCTTTTAACAGTGTTTTTATGTTTTATGCTTAATATTAAGCATTTAAATATAACTCTTAAAATTATAAATTTTATAGAAAATTCTGTTGGAAATAATAGTTGGAGATAAAAGATTTCATTATATATATATTTTTTAATATTTTTCTACATTATATATATATATATATATATATTTTTTTTTTGTTCTTTAAAGTTTATTTCACAAGAAACTAATTATATTTCTAGTTAATTCAAAATTGATAATTGAAAGTATATAACCAAGTTATTAAGTACCTGCAGAGAAATGTTAAAATAAATAAAAATATTTAAAATTTCAAACATATTTCTACACATGTTTAACGAAAAATCGGTTGTTATGATGGTAGACTAACCTTGTAATTGTACCATTAAATATTTTATGCGTGATTTAATGAGAATTATTCTATAATAACGTCTATAAAACTTTTCTGTTAAACGTTTTCGATTGCTCATTATTCATTTTTGGAATAAATAAGTTTTAAATTCAAAAGGTTGTCGTATGAATTTGTTACGAGCTTCAGACGATGATAAATTTTATATGTAAAATAAAGTGCGCTATACAACGCTGCCATCCAGTCACTTAAGTTACTTTTTATCACCTTTTTTTGACAAATTATTATTATCCAAATGGGGTCACTATAGTCATTTTTTTCCTTGAGTTGACATGTAATTTGTAAAACATAAACGTTTTATTTATATCTATTTTTATTGTCTTATTTGATAATAATTGCTACTTGTTTCTTGTTAAGTTTTAATAGATGTGAAACTAAAAGACATAACTTTTTGAAGACTACAATTATTTTTTGCACATTCAAAGAATATATTTTTGTTTTTTTTGTTGCATTAAAAAAATTTTATTTGTTTTTTTATTATCTAATGAATGTATCCTTTTGATTGATCTAGATAATAATGTTTAAATTTTTTTGTTTGGTTATTGAGTCTTTATTTTATTATATTTAATAAAATACACTATTTTATTTAATGAAATTGCATCATAAGATATTTGTATCGTTTAAATTCTTATTCTTTTCTTATTATAAATTTTTTAATGCCATGAAAAAAATTTGCTATATGTTAGGCTGTCCAAAGATAAACCTAGGAATATAAAAATAAATGTTTTTTTACTTAAATGGTCTTAACTACTCTGAAAATTTAATAAAAAATGTCACTTTGATTATTGTTTTAATATCTGAAAAATTACTTTTTCTATCAAAAAGCAATCATTATTTCACTTTTTATTAATCTGATGATTGAATAGCAACACTAGGCGTGTAACGTACAAATCAAATTAATGATTGCCAGAAATTGCATGGCGTTTTTTCAACTTCTTTTGTCTTGATTTCCTTAGCTTAACGTAACTGTAGGGATTCCCGACCAAAGCATTGTAACTTTTTTTAATTTGCCTTGTATGTGACTCTGAATAATAAATGTGAAAACTACTATTATCTGATTTTTAAAGTCTGAATATCAAGTTGTTTAGATAAGTCATTTTATAAGAAATAATCTGCGGAAAAAATAAGTATAAATAATGTATGAACAAGAAATTGTATTGCAAGAAATTTGGCGACGTGTTATTTAAATATCGTAACATTAAATTTAATATTTCAGCAACATATTGATGATTATTGATAAGCTAATCTTTGTTGTTTTCATTTTATTAAGTTATGTTACAAGCGAAAAATAATTTTCTGAATAATAAAATAATCTTATTTGAATGACGATACAATAATATATAAAGTGTCTGCAAATGTCGCTTGATGAACTTGTGGAATATTATATAGTATGTGCGATAAGATTATAAGATTTTTTGAGATCTCAAGTTAGAGAAGAAATTTAAATCCGTTGTAGAAACTTTTTTACACATTACATGCAATTTTTCAACACATTTGTTAAATCCGACACAAATCAAATTTTATCGGGGTAGCTGATTGCATAATTGCTCTATGCATTTGAAATAACCATTTTGAATGTCCGCTCGAAGAATCGCAAACGCTGTTCGGAAAACTCAACTTCAGGAAAACCACTTCCAATCTCAAATATTCGCCTTGCTTTCGTTCTCACGCGCGTGGTGGTCTATAAGGCTAGTTAATGGCATCACAAAGATGTTTTCTTTCCCCGGTATTGGTGGTCATCGTTTTTCTGATAATGTCGGAGCTTTTCCACGGGTTCTTCCGCGAGCTTCGCTGGTAAGCTGCATCTGAAATAAGTTTGAGCCTAAGGCTAATCCCCTCTCAGAGGAAAATGGTCTGCTCCTTTTTCGCCTCTCTTTCTCTTTTTTCTGAGGTCAATACGAGAAGTGACACTTCAGAGGTCAGGAAGAGCAAAGAGCCGGTTCGCCCTCCGTCCACCCTCTCTCCATCCTATAAAGCCCTCGTCTCGTTTGTCTACCTCGGGCGGCAGGTGACCCAGTTCTGCCGGAACGTACTACTCTCTAACGACTCGGCGGTACTCGAAAGGTATCGGCCTGAGGCGAGGATACCCGCATGGATTCGACCCGACACGATCACGGCCGCCATTGTAACGCCGTGTCATGATCGCGAGCTTTTACGCTTACGCGATTTCGCCCCGATAACACGCGACGAAAACATGACGCTCGTAAAAAGAGCCATAATTTCGAGACGATATCTGTCGGTGAGATAATCGATAATCTCTGGAATGTTATTAAGGAGATGAGGAAGACGGGATTAGCTTTAACTATTTAAAATTTGTAGAATGATTTTTAATAATTTACCATTTATCGCAATGTTATAAAATTAGATTATTCTACTGAATTTTATTATATAATTAATAGAATGTTTATCATATATGTGTGTGTGTGTGTGTGTGTGTGTGTGTGTGTGTGTGTGTGTGTGTGTGTGTGTGTGTATTTGAAATTTTTTTCTAAAATGCTCAGAAAATTCTTAGGGAAATTTAAAGAATTTTATTCTCTTTAGTCTTTAAATATCGGTATTTTTTCTTAATAGCTGTCAGGTTTTAGTCTTTTGTTTTTCAGAAATATAAGAAGAAAATAGATTTCTCGGAAGAGTCAATGTTTTATGCAACGCATAATACTTATGTTAAAAAGATCTTTATCTCTTTTCAGTACTTTTTCAAATTCAATATTTAAGTAGTTCCTTCTCACAATTTTCCTACAATTACATCGGTAGGAAAGAAGAATTACAAGTAGTATAAGAATAATAATAATTTATTTTAAATACGTATCTTGAAAATGTTCTCATTTTAATTTTTAAAAATTCTGAAAAATTAAGAAATTACTTTTCAATAATGCATTCAGTCAATTACATTTGAGTAAACATTCTGTTTAATCAATATTTAGATTTTAATATTTCAATCGTTCAACTGACTTATCTAGTCGATTTTTCTGCTTGTATTTCAAGTAGATAAATATTTTTCTCTGACGGAGATGCTTGAATTATGGCATTTTGAAGCTGATTCTCCTTTCAATGTGTTATAGATACACCTTGGAAAATAGATTTTCGTTTCACACAAAAGGGAGATTCCTTTGTAGGTTGAGGAAATAAAAGTTTGATATCGCGCAGCTGCGACGACGTTACTGATATGGGATACTACATCGGCTTTTGTTGCAGGAATTCCTACTGGCGATCGATGTAACGTCAAGCGGCACGCCAGAAGAAAAACTGAAATGGGCGTTCCGTATGTACGACGTTGACGGCAACGGCGTTATCGATATGCAGGAAATGACGAAGATCGTCCAGGTACCGTAACTCATGAATAATGCATGCGCTTCGATTTATCTCCACTTAGTTGCACTCGACCGCAACTCTTCCGACGGAATACAGAATTTTTTATCACTTGACGTCAGTACTAACGGCGTAGTTAATCAATGAGGGAGAAAGAGATTCTCCGATATATTCAGCACAATATATTTATATTAAAAAAGGTACGACTCTCTTTTCCGTGTCTCAAGTTCATAATTTTATGTTTAATCAAATGTGGCGTATGTAACATCACTATACTTCTCTCGCGATGACTACAAGCCCGTATCAGACTATGCATTGGAAATTGGAGATTGCGAATTGAAGATTAAAATTTCATCAATGATAATTTTATTTTTAATCCGTTTCATTTTGATATTAAATTCTAATCTCCGATGCGCAGTCTAATACGAAGATGACTTAAGAGAGACTTAAGGCTAATCTACGATGTGTTCTTTGCTTCCTGTTTCTTGTTTTTGAATTTTGCTTTTTTGTCGCACACTGTTTTCGTTTCTGTCGTCCGAGAAAACTTGACAAACTTCAGAAGAAACAAAAAACACAATTGTCAATAAAACAGTGCGCGAAGAGACAAAAAGGCAAGAGGCAAAAGCAAGAAACAGGAAAGCAAAGAGTACATTGTCGATTAGTCTTTAACAATGCGTGTAGAAGAATTTAGCGCAAATTGATAACGTTTTATCGATACACGTCGGATTCCATTTTTCTCTTCATATTCAACACGATATTCAGTTTGTTCGTAACGAGATCATACAAATGATTACTTTCCATTCGGTCGAATAAGTCGATGCTGATTTACATAATTAACGTGCGATTGCATGGTAATAAATCAGCTGTTTTTCTGCATTCGTTCGGTGCACCTCGGTGCTATTTCTTTTTTTTTTTTTTTACGGCGCATTGAGCGGCGTGTGCAGCGAATACCGACGCGCTAATATTTCATGAACCTCCTTCGCGAGAGACGAATGTCGACGTAGCCGCGCAGCTATTCCACTCGGCCTGTTTCGGAACGCCAGAAGCGAGTCTTCGTTAAACACAGCTGTCGCGTCTCATTTTTAAATAAATAATTAAAGTTTTTGTGCCACTCGGTGATGTGATATGTAGCGGGCAGTAGTCGAGATGAGGAGAAACTTTGTAACGCAACCTACTGCGTAATATATTTCCACAAAATTGCGAGGTCACAATCTTCTCACGCGTGAACCGAAAATGCGCTTCAAATATTTAAATGGCAGTGCAAACTTTTATAATTTTAATGTACACTCGTTTTGCGTTAATGTACAATAATTTTGCAACATATTTTGCAAATAATTATAGACATGTAAAATGTTGCCTTTAAATTTGATGTAAATATTACAACTTAAGTCAAAAAGTTGTACTTACGCGGTTATGTGTTTACATGAGAAGAATATGCCAATTTTTTGCAGTAAAATTTTAATTGTCGCACGAAACAAAAGGAGTCGCCAAAAGTTTAAATGTGTTTTAAAGACGCAAGATCTAATGCTACTTAAAATGCTACTTTGCTGAGGATATATTTTACGGAGAAATTATTGTGTGGAGTAAAACTCGAAAATTAGAGCACAGAGATAAAATCTAGAGAAGCTAATTATCATATTATATTATATTCGCGTATATCCGAATAAATAGGGAAACGGACTTGTGTGCTAACAGAGCGCGGAAGATCATGATAAAAGCACGTCGACAATATCTCGTGTTTCGTAACAGTAAGATATTGCATTGCAGACTTTGTACATTTTAATACAGTTGTCTATTATTTTATTTTTTGTTTCAAATCTATTCTCACGAAGCAAATATATTTATGCGTTCAAATTTTTTTCATTCTACAATGATATAATTATAATTAATATATATGCACGAAATGAAATATTTATATAAAAATTATATAATCGAAAAATAGTAATGATAGTCTTTATCAACATACACAAATAAGAGATATATGTAATATGAATATTGGAATAATCGTTGATATTTTATGCTTTATGTCGATGTATCCATTTAATTACTCGGCAAATCTCTAGTAATGAATTTTAATTTATATTAAAATTTTAATTCATATTAATTTATATTAAAATTATAGACATTAATATTATATATGTATTAATATTAATTATTAATATTTTAACATTTTTACATTAGATATTTATATTGTGTTAATTAAAAAATTGTGGAAACGAAATACCTCAAATATTTTAAATTGTCTATTATTATTAGCTACATCATACGATGTAGACAAAATACAATAGTAACACAATTTCCTATAAATGTTTTACAAATAGTAAATGTATGAAAATCTTTTTCTAACAAAAGCTGATCACTTGTTATATGTACACTTACAACAAAAGCTTGCAAAGCTTGCAAAAATAATAGTTTTTCCAACAATAAATCTAAATTTAAAATAATGAGAAAATCGTCTTGAAGAAGATTAAAGTGTTTTAATTATCGACTAAAAATTTTGCTGGAAGAAAATGGAAAGTATTTTTATTTCTTGTATTTTGAGATACGTTATCGCTTTAAAAAGCTCATCGAACCATCTAGTCACGTCCGGTAGTGTAGGATACTCACATTTCCACACTATTAGAAGTTCGGAACTTCCACAACGTCATTTCCAACGGGAATTTCAGTAACCGGGACCTTTCGCACTCAATGAAAATTAACGATGGAATGTTTGGTGAAACTCCGTGCATCCATGTTTAGTACTTAACCGGTGAACATCTACATCGTGAAACGCGCGTTCCTGTAACTCATTTGATCCTACATTCCATTGTCGAAACTTCGGATATTCTAACAGTGGATATTACTATCTCTACATTGTTCCAAAAATGCTCTTGTTTCTTCAAATCGGTCAAATTATTGTATAAAGCAAAATATATGTAAAAAAACATTCATAAATTATTTTTATAAATTTGTTGTATCGTCTGTAGAAATGCAAATATATAGAAATCTATAAAAATATCTTTGGAAGACGATATTTTATACATAGAAAAAATGATATATTAACAGCATCTGCTAAGCTTAGCAGTCTAATTGAATAATTTTGTTAATTCAATGAGTATTAATGAAACAAGTAACATTTTATTAAACTAAAAGCATAACGTATTTGTTTTTATTAATATTGTTATTGAATTAATAAGATTATTTTCAATTAGACTGCTATTAGCCGTTAACATAATATTTTTTTCTTACAATTGCTAAATATAGAAAAATAGAATTTTTTATATGAAGGTAATACAGCAGTTTATAGCTTAAATTATTATAATTATTGTATATTAATACTAATAATTTATATAATAAACACACTGTTACGTATGTACGCATTTTAAATTTACTTTACAATTTTTGAATTTTATCTTATACAATACTTTTTGTAAATTAATTCTGCATATTTAAAGATTGATTAACCTTTTTAAGTATGTACTATAAATACTATGTACAGAAAGCTAAAAGAGCATTAATTTTGTTTAAATAATTATGTTCCACCGGTGAGTCTATGCGTTTGCGATAAAATTAAGCTGCTTTATCTCACGTCTAGCTGCTAGATGAGAAAATAATAAATTTCACGCATTTATCTCTGTCCGGGTGATTTACAGTGGATTAATCGGAAAAAGTACGAAAAGAGATTCTAAATAAAGAATCACTGGTGCGCTTTAGTGACTCTCAAAAAAAATATCGATTCGATAAATTATATTTTTGGGGCAACACGATTTATCACTTAGTCGAGCTTTGCTCAGTTGTAAACGCCACACGTGCGTAAAAAAAATAAGTAAGCCGCGTATGATTGCAGACTTTTAATTTCTCAGTCAATTGAATTGCATTATGTATTTCATGATAATATTATAAAATTATAAGATGGATGTGACTAGAAAGAATTTTTTATGGAGAGAGGAGTTTATCAAAAATAGTTTTATTTTATTAAGATTCGTTTTATTAAACTCACTTGATAATTTTTTAATAAAACAATTAAAATTTAAAATATAATATTTTAAAAACTTGATTTTTACATAAAGTTAACAACGAAAAATAAATATATATATATATATATATATATACACACCTGTATATTATAAGTGATATGCATGTAAAATTGTTTACATATATACATATAGTGTATACATGTTTGTCATGCAAATAATTTTTCTTAAATCGTAAACTTTTATTAAAAAGTATTATATTTTTACTTAAAGGAACTATTAAAGATTCAAAATAATATATTTTTATAGAGTTTGGCAGTATATTACATATACGTAGAGAGAACGAAAGAAACTGCGCTCACCGGCGGTTCATTGAATGCTCATTAATCAGGTTCCGTTTTTGCCCGAGTCGTGTAACCTTCAATCTTGATGGATTTAGGACGAATTCTCGTTTGAAAAAACGTTTTTCGTGATTTACAACTTATTGCATAATGCATGATACGCAAAACTGCATTTTTGTTCAATCTTTCTTAGTATTTTCTTAGGAAAAATAATATTTTTGACAAAGAAACTAACACATAAACATATCGATTTTTTTAAATGTTTCTATATTTCTCTTTTTGTGTGCTGAAAGTATGTAATAGCGGCTCAAATATGTTTCATCTTACTGAGCTCATGTATTGTGAGATATATATTGTGATATAATTAAAATCACGAGCCTCTGAATAAAAATTACACATAAGTTCAAAATTTATTTATACTACGTAAGAAGGTAAATAAACTAAAACTACTTTAACCTTCTAATTCTTTGTGAATTGCAAATTTACAGAGAATCACTGAGATGATGTAGCAAGGTTAATGCAGTTTTAGTTTACTCTTTAATCTTTCTAATATTTTTTTTCTAATATCTTTTATTGTAAAAAAAGATGCTGTATAAATTTACTTTATTACATTAACTCTTTTGCGCTACGTATGTAGCGGAATTGTAGCAATATATCACTTTTATATAAAGTTAACAATGAAAAATAAATATATACCTGTATATTATAAATGATATGCGTGTAAAATTGTTTACATGTATACATTACATGTTTGTCATGCAAATAAATTTTTTTAAATCGTAAATACTTTTATTAAATAGTATTATATTTTTACTTAAAGGAACTTATTACTTAACTTAAAAGAAATATATCAGTACCTTGGAACGAGTGAGGATAATTGATATCATTTTGTAAATTAAAACCAGAAGTGAAAACGTTTTTCTTTTGAAATTATTGAAAAATGACGTTGATCGTCTTCCATGTTCCAAGAACATTGATGCAAAACTATCGTTCGTACGCCAAAATATAAACTAATTTTCCAGATGTGACGGAGACGAGCGGGCGGGCGCATTGATTCTACGTGAATCTAATACGTAGAAAAACAAAATATTGTCCTTCTGTTCTCAGGCGATATACGACATGCTCGGCGCGTGTTCGAGCAATAGGCCGGCGGACAGCGCGGAGGAGAGAGCGAAGAACATATTCGCGAAAATGGACGAGAACAACGACGGGCAGCTGACGCAGGACGAATTCCTCAAGGGCTGCCTCCAGGACGAGGAACTGTCGAAGATGCTCGCTCCTTAATCTCGACGTCGTCGCACTTCCGGACGAGCCGTCGACGCGCAATCGTAAAGGACACCACACCGATTCCTTCGGAGAACTCGACGGAAACGTCAAAACGCCGATAACAATAAGGCCACCACCGAAACGGACACTCGCGGACACACACGCATTTACACGCGACACGTTCAACGACAATTTCCTATTAACTATGACGTACGCTATTATTATGGCGGTTCAATAACGAGGCCATCGCTCGTGCTCGACGGGGAGGGCAATGATGCGTGATAACGCAATGATGATAGATAAACAAGAAGGAACAGTGATTCAAATCGAGTCGCTGTCGAATTTCGCGGAAACGGAACCCGAAAGAGGAAAAATTTCGCGAGAGATGATCGTAATGGCGCACCGCACGCTCAGATTTTCGCACGGTTGACTGCGGGACAGCAACAACGGTGGTGTGTAATCCTGGAAAAGAAAGTAAACATGGGAAACAAAAAATGTGACATCAGTCGTTGACGATGGCGAGGGATCTAATTAGCTTGTGGAAGCCCTCATCCGTTTCGCGAACTCGCCACGTCGCCAACCGCACAGCGGATTCCGCCTCGCCGGATTCGTCGTCCGGATTCAGGAATGTCCTCGGAATGCGGTGATAGAATTAACGTGGCGAATGAGCTTTTCGTTCTCATCGGGGGAAGGTGACAATGTCGGTCGTCGAGAACCGCGGTAGCTCTCAAAGCCCGCGCTCGCACCATTTGGCTTAAATGATCCCGGACAAACGATTCACTGTCTCTTTCCGGATTACGGTCCCGTCTAGTAACACAGAAACGGGAAACTTGGTGAATCTTCTGATGCGCATTAAGGGTTATAGAGATTTTGCACGTAGCTCTGTACGATTTTGTTTTTTTATCGCAGACACTTTAAACTGTAAACTGTTGATATATCACGGATCTAATTTCTTTTTAGATTTTTCAATAATTTTCAGAATTTTCGTGAGTCTCGTCAGACTTTTATTATTTTTGCGCTTTTGCTTCAGTCGTTCAAGTGCGTAATAAAATTTTTCGCATCATAGACTATTTGATTGTTACAAATATTTAATCTAAAGTATCCACACAAGCATATTCTTGTGTGCATAAATTACAAATAAAATGTGAATAGGATTCTAAATTTATATTCTGAAATTAATTACAGTTAGATTTGAGTCTCGCAAATTTTTTTCAAAAGTTTGAATCTTTACACGAGGATCGCTTTTTCTAATTCCGTGTAAATACGTTAGAACAGCTCAAAGCAGACTGTGATTTCAATCTACTGTTGTGTAATCTACTTGTTTATCACTCTATTCCACTCCATTACTCATTCTGCAAGACCCGTTCGATTAGATTACGTCGCGGGAGTTATAAGATTTACTTGTAATTCTAATTCTATAGAAATTCTAAATAAAATAGAAAATACGTGGTGCATCAGAGGATTACAATCGGGATTCGAAATCGGCGCAATTGGCTTGAAATCGCGATTTTATTGTAAACGGAACGCGACCGGAATTCACGCGAAGATCACGAAGTTTCAGTAGAATTTCGCCGAGGGTGAAAGTGAAGATGTTCATACGAGCGAGTCTCGTAGAATTAACAATTGCGAGAGACTTACGCGCGAGAGATGCCTGCATCCTCTTTTCATCAGGCCTGTGTCGATCGATCGGTACAGGTCGGTATCCAGGATCGGCGTGTTGCAAGGGGGCGACGCCAATCATCGATATGACGACGATGTTACGCGCCCGCGCGAGGTGGTAACACAACGAATTGCGAATTACGAGGTAACGTCGATTAGATAGGGGGGAATAATATCGCTTATAGGGGTGACACACAACGTTAATTTTATACCGGCACACCGCGGGAGCTCCATTGCATCGTCGACCAGCACGCGCGTCATCCCTCCGAGAAATCGATACGTACCTCGCACACGATGCTATTACGGCGTGCAGCGGATGCGGAGAGGTAGCACCTGCAGTACGGGTCGTACGTATTATCGTGCTCGCCAGAGATCCACCGTCCGTCGCGCGCGCGTGGATTAGGGAAACGGTGGAGAGAGATCGCGGAAAGCGATAAAAACGGATATCAATTCCGGTTGGTCGAAATTTCCGCGCGAAACTTCGCGAATCGCATTACAAATTCTCTGCATCGCGCTTTCTTTTCTCATTATTTTCTCGCTATTGTTTTTCTTGGGAAAATATAGCTAAATCTTCAATATATAGTGTCCTGATTGTCGCGAGGAATTCCGATAACAATGATCGACATGTAATGATGTTATAAAAATAACAAGTCTAGATGCCTAAACGTCGGTCAGCTTTAATCTGATCCTAATTTACTTTTCCTCTTCGAAACAGGATAAGAGAAAAATAAAGAGTAAATTAAACTGAACACAAACTGAATACAGCTGAAGTTAACTGATGAAATCGACCAAACAAACCGACTCTTATAATCATGTCTCACTAATTTGCTTTTACTAAGATTCACGATCGGTCGGTCGCTATTATACGGGACGTTATGAGCTTTTTTTATCACGTTGCAATTACACGGTGTAAAAAAAGAAGGAATAATTAACTTCACTCACCTAATCGATACGAAGGGAATCGACCTCGTAATTGCGTAACGATCGTTTTAATTCATTCGACAGCGTGCTCGTCGACGTTCCAACACCTTTCATTACGATGTCTTCTTTTCTTTTTTGCATTTTTCCTCCCACACATAGTATGCCGCCAAAATACATATACCTGAGAGGAACACAATGTACACCAAGGTCGCGTGTATATATTTTAAGATTTATGAATAAACGTCGCACGTGCATCGGATATGCAACATCATGGCAGTTGAGAGGCTTATGGTACGTGCAAAAACGGATCAGTTTTGTTGTCGAGAAATCCTGTGCTTTGCAAGTCGGTGAGGTAAGTTATTATTATATATTATTTTGAGCTAAATATGAAGATTCTTGATACTCTTTAAATACGTTTCAAATATTATTTGCGAGTGATCTCTCGAGAAAAAAGATTTTTAAGAAAACATGAAATAGATGGGACCGGGACTCGTTGGCACAAGAAGCAAGTTGGCATTGCATTCCGTTTATGTATTTATGGCGAAAGAAACAATGGAAAAGTTACCGCAAAATATCTCTTTTATAACGTAGGTATTTTTCCCTAAGTCTTATTTGAATTAAACAAGTATTGCAATAAAAAAAAAACAAAAATCTGATTTAAGAGAAGGCGAGTAAATTTTCGAATTATTAAATTTTGTATTAATATTATTCAGTTTGAAAGAATACATTTAAGTAACATATTATTAGTTAAAAGAAAAGTTTCTGTTGTTTCACGATATTATTTTGAGTAATGATAGTAATTTGTTATAATAAAATAATGTTATAATGAAATGAAATTAAACATAGAAATGAGGTACGTTGGCTCATATTTGAGGCAAGTTTAGCTTGGATTTATTATTGCGCATGTGAATATTCAGTTACAACTTAATTCTGACAAAATGCTTTATATAATATTTGTATATTGCTACATCTAAAATAGTTTATATTTGTTTTTCTATAATAGTGTATTTTGCTATTTGATCATTACAAAATAACTTTAAAAGATACAATCTTTATCTTTATCAAGAATTTTTATATGTGTGATTTGCTTTTTATTTTTATTAATTTAATATGGAGTTTATCGTATAGACAACTGACATCATGATATGTATCAATTTACTTCATTATCAGGGCAAGCTGGTTGCAGCATGTTCGTAGTACAGTCATGTTTCACTTACTACCAAGAAACTATACGATATACAGAATCAATCCTGGCATGAAAATGTAAAAAGCTTCTTCTTTCTATTATATGTTAATAAAATTTAATTATAATAATTAATTGTTTCAAAAGTCGAATGTCGAAATTATAAAAACTATGCCAACGAGCCTCGATTTCCCCTATTCTCTATCTTATCAAATGATCTATCGTATTTTAATGGTGCTCTAAAAGTTTCTGCAAATATATCTTGCGATGCGTAATGAACAGAATTAACAACGCACGCTGTGCATATTTTGGCATGATCGGTTTCAAATGGGAGAAACGATCATTAAGCGGTACACCTATTGTCCGTTCTTGATTTATCCTTTCGAACATGTTACTGTGAATGCTTCACTGCACGCGTTGATACCATATACGTTACAGATTGCACCGTAATTGCTTGATTATCCGTTTCCAATAGTTCCGCAATATTTCTCGCGGTCTGCGCGATAATTCGAAGTCTTTATTTTCACTACAATGACTAATTTTTTTGCGCACAGATCCCTAGAGAAATTAGAACTCTTTCGACTTCTATTTCTTTATACTTTATATAGGAGATTCAAAAGTTATTTACATCTATCTTGAGTTACATGTTTGATAGCGAGAGGTAAAAAGTGTTTATATATATATATCTATACTTGAAAGATATATCAAAAATTTTTTTTTGTTTCGAGAAAGAGAGAAATTGATTTTGAAAACACAAATTAGATAAGTATCGGTAAATACAAGTAGATTAAAATTCTAAAATCTAAAACGCTATAGATCTTCGTGTTTAACTTAAATTAATCAGCAAGCCATATTCTCTGAACTGTTCCAAAACACACATGCTATTTGCAAACTTGTATCGGGTAAGGGAACCGACCTCGACACGTACGTGTGCTGCGGGCTTTAAAGCCCGAATCGATCAGACAGCCGAGCGTAATAAGAGACGAGTTAATTCGAAGGTGCGAAGGTCAACGATAATTCTCGCAAAATGCGGTTAACTCCGGGTCTTCTTTCTGCCATGTAACATCGCGCGTGACGCGAAAATTTTCCACGTGCAAAGCGACTTGGAACACATTGTGATCCGCGGGGATTCCTGGTGACCAGAAAAAAAAGTTGCATTCATATTCGCGATGGATATTCGCGAACAAGTCTTCTAATCGGTCGACCGATCGTATGTTAACGCTAACGGGTGAATGTAATTGAGCGATGACTCGGATAAAAATTAGTTTTCGGACTCTACGCATGAAGAAAAAAAAAACTGTAACTATTAGACATTAATAAGTAATAAGAATTATAAAGAGTCTCGAAATAACAAAAATGTAAGCGATGTTAGCAACGATGGTTGGAAAAAAAGTATTCTGAAATCAAAACGTATGTGCAATTCTGTTTTCGATGTAAATTATAAATTATTACGTTAGAATAACTGTAATTATCCGGTGAATTAATACTTTTAATCTAAAATTATTTTTCTAATAATTTTGTTAAATAACATGTTTAACACAATTTTAATTTTTAAGTTTATAATTTAATACTGTATTTAGACATATTAGAATTAATAATTAGAGTTAATTATTCAACGTAATAATTTATAACTTGCATTTATAACACGCGAGAGAGAAGCTGATTTGGATTTGTTCATGGATAGGTATATTGATCCGATCGAAACACACACATACACACACAAAATACAGCATTCGAGATACAATATTGTCTGTGCAATTGTTAGGACACTCTGTATATTTGTATATTATCTCGTAAGATGAATCAAATTGATGAATAATTACTGTGGAAATATCGAATTAATTTATAGTCGTGAACACCGATATATAATATATTGAATGTTGGATATAAAATAAAATAAGAGACTCGCGGCGCGAGTAAAGTTATAAAACGCAATTGTACAAACAATTGTCTCCTGTCGATCAGAATTATTACCAAATCAGTTGATAGTGCGCGCGAATAGGGGGAGAGAGAGAGAACGGATGAAAGAGCTTTTAATTAAAATTCATCTTTCAGTATCATTGACCTGCAGTTAAAAAAGAAAGGATAAAAGAAAACTAAAAATCTGTAATCTCGATCAACAAGGCGAATGTCGTTAAAAATTTTGCATCGCGACGCGTAGATTCCGTGTTTGTGATATCGGATTAGATCTCTTAATTGAGGTAGATTCTACTGTAATGCTTGGATGAATGGAATATATTCGAGAATTCTGTGTATTTTACGAGTCTCATCATAAAGAATGGCGCAGAAACTTCAGCAATCTTATTACGTAGAATTATAATGAACGTCTTGAAGATAATAGCGTTACAGATTGTACATCTTACAGAGATCTGTTATAATTAAGCGATCGATAGATTTAACAGAATCTCTTTGGCAAGTTTGCAGTAGGAAGATTAATAACAAGTAATAACAAGAAAAACTAAAAGAATTTTGTTTTACGAATTGGCAAGATATGGTTGTTAAAATTGTAAAGCCGAAAAGTGTCTCTATTCTGTATTTTACGAATATATTTTGCGACGTTACCAAGGACATATTCTTTCTTGCTCTCGATATAGCGATCTTTTACAAATTAATGTTTCCTATTTAAAAACTATTAGAATACGCTTTTAATTGTTAATAAAAAAAGTTTTAAAAATCTCTTCTCGAATTAAAAGAGACAAGTTCTTTGGGGATTTGTCAAGATGTAAACGTGCATGATTAGAAATTCTTAAACTGTTATACACGTGCCATTGCGATATACTGTTCGTTGTGTAGTTATTCGAGAGTTAGTAGGTAGTTTATAAATGCGGTTAATGAGAGAATAATAAGGATAATAAGGTCGACCTTAATTGGCGATCAAAACTTGATGAATTTGCCAATCGCGAATGGTGGAATAATATGAATTAAAATTAATTAATGGTACCAAAATTAACTACTCGTATTAAGATTAATCGATGGAACCAATCAATTAGGCTTGTACCTATATTAATGGATGGTATCAATTTTCGTCAATGGTACTAATGTAGCGCCAAAATTAATCGACAGTACCGAAAATTGATACCGAAATTGAATCTATCGACTTTACAGTCTACTTTAACTTGCGTGAAACGGTGCGCGGAAGGAGGAACCCCGCCTCTTTCTCGTATTAATTAACGAAGAACAACGATAAGCGGACCACAATGTATTACTGGCACGTTACTCCAACGTAAAAATCGCGTCGCTAAGGGAAGACCGTTTCGCGAAAGCACCGCATTCTTTTCTGCGGCGGGGTACGTAGATAAGGTCTCGTGTAAGATGGATAATTCACACTTACGTACGTCTGAAACTGGTCATGATAATCGTTAGGGAAAATTCATCTATCGCTCTCGAATCGTGCACTCACTCTAGTGAGGTGATAGACTAGGGTCTACTAGTGATAGCATTCGACCAATTGTGTGTTTTTATTAGAACGATGCGCTTTCTGGTACGCGCGGTCGGGTTCTCTCGTACCTTCTCCTCTGCGTTCCTCGTCGCGGTTCTCCTCGAAAATATCATCGAAACATCGCATCTGATCGACTCGATCGATTTTATGCGCGGTTTCCCCTTCTGCATAAATCATGTAGATACAAATTAGAAACGTATCGCTTTATAGACTAAGGAATGGAATGTCGCAAACTTCGCAAGAGTTGCGTCGTGAGTGACTTCGCCGGAGATCTTGCAGACGGCAAATGATCTAGTCGATTTAACGTAACAAAAATAACAAGCGTGTGTTCTCGCTTGTTATTTTTACACGCGTGAGTACCGACGTCGCGGTGATTCGTGACAATTTGTCATTTGAAAGAGAAATTGATCGGCTCGCGGAGTAGAGAAGAGAACGCCTCCGCGCCGTCGAATAAATAAAATCACACGCTCGTGTATATTTAAATTAGGCTAGGTACATATCATCGGCTCCTTCCATGACACGTGAGAGGCAGAAGACTCCTCTCGCTTCGCGATTTTACTCTCTATGTGCTTCAATCGCAACTACCACGATTAAGTCAATTTTAAATGAAGAAGAAGAGAAGAGTTCTATCCGTTAATACGATATTTCGATATAAACATATAGACGTATATAATTATATAATATATATAAATATATATAAAACATGTTATATAAATACTATTAATATATTACATATTCTATGTGTGTAGCGGTTTATAAAATGTCTGTACCAGTTTATAAAATCGATTCTGCCCATTGACGATAACAGAATCGATCGCGCATTTGCGGGAAAGAGAACAATTATTCCTCAATATCATTTTTACATATGTTGTCCTAAAATTGCAAAGTATTCTCAAGATGAATCAAAGATTTTGATAACATATAAATAATGAAACTGTGTTCAATAAAATTTTATTTTAAGATTCGATAAGATTTTTAAGTTAATTGTTAAAAGATATTGACATAAAAATATTTTTAAATATATTTTAGAAAATTTTTTTATATGTGTTAAAATAAATTGATATGTAAATATTTTTTAAGGAATATTATATCGTCAAAAAAATTCTTTGAGTGAAAGAAATGACAGTAGATTGATAATTCGAAAATGTATTTCAAAGTCATTTGCGCGAAATCGTCAATGTGTAAGACCTAAGATATAGACGCATTTGTTGATTCACATAAAGGTACACACTCGCGTTCTAATCGCTCAATCGCTAAATCGAGATCGATTTGTGAATCTACGAACGATTCGGGTAGACTGGGAAGGGGGGATAATGCGGGAAACCGGACATCGCAACTCTCTCCTTTCGAATAGAAAGTGCAGCATTGACAATCGACATAATAAGAGTTCCCTTTTACGAAAGAGTCGACGTATGTAGACGGGAGAATTTTATAAAGCTTAAGAACGGACCTAAAGTGCATTACATTATTAGAGGAGCCATCGTTTGCGTCTCGATTGTCGCCCCCTTCGACGTGTGTGCACGTATATGTGTATGTGTGTGTGTGTGTGTGTGGGGTTGCGTGTGTGTCTGCGTATCAGAAATTGTTTACACAAAACCACCGCTCTGTCGCACATATACGCAATAGAAATGTAATACGCACATAATATGTACGCAAGCGACCATGCGCGAATATGCGCGTCCAGAACTCAATTTCCGTCGTACCGCGTTAATGGCGTTTTCAATAGCCGGCTGTTAAATAACCGACTGTGAGTTAAAATCAAGCACTGATTTTAAATATCGGCTTTCCTCCGTTTCTCCTTATCGAGATCCATTTCCGCGATTTCCGCAGATCGTTACGCGCGCGACGCAGACCTTCCGTGAGGTTGCACATTATCGTGAGATCAGTCGGGATAAACTGTGACGGTATGACATCCTGAATAATAATTAACGATTACTATCTTGTAAATTATTTCATTGTATCCGTTAAACAGTCGCCCATTTTGATCATCGCCGATTTCATCGTCTTTGTCCCGATTGATCCCGATTCTTACGGCTCGCCGCGAAATGATGAAGATAAAGTCAATTCCAGATCAATTCCAGAACGATAATTAACGTAGCGAGGGACACAGCGGACGAGAACTTACTAACTCGAGAATTCGAGCCCACTGTTCTTACAGTTCTATGCGATTTTATATTTTTCTACGCCTTCCATTTAACTTGACCCTCTACACATCGGCACGTGTGATCTCTCGAAACTCTGCCCGATATCTCTTATCGCATGTTCCTCCTGTTCCGTCGGCGCCTCTCGCGAAACGCGTCTAGTAATCTAAAGTAACAAACTTTATTAAAACATTGCCGTATTGTTTCGCCGCACGACTAAACATAACCGGAATAGCCTTCGGGTAATATTTCTCGGGTTTACGATCGTAAACTCCATTTGCAATTTCGCCGATTCGCCGGCGGAAATGTTTCGCCGTTTGACATTTGATGGACGTTTCGTTTTTGACGGCGATGGAAATCGTAAAGATCACTCGTCAAACATCTCGAGCCCCCGACAAGTTTGGATAACGAGTTAGTTATTTACTACCGAATCGGAGTTATTGTCTATCGTGTAACTTTATCGGCATCAGATTCTAATGGACATTGCATTACGTATTCTTCTCATTCAATTCTGCACATTCAATCGGGAAAACTTTAAATTTGATTTTGCAAACGAGGAATACTTTTTTCGTGTTTTATGTACTTTTCGCAATTATATATTTCGAGTTCCGAATTTTGTACAGAGAAGAAGATTTAATCTCGTCTTGCTGAACGACTGATTAGAGAATTTCGATTGGACAGGATGGGAAGGGGTGTTCCGGTGTTCCGCGACAGCTAAGTGCGATTTCGCATTGGCCGATAAAATTAATCCTGGGAAACATCGGCGCCGTCGGATCGATACGTCGATGCCAATCTGATCCGTCGAAGGATCAATCTCGATCGTAAACGGTACGGAGTCCTTCCTCGCCACCGTAGCTGCGTATCTCGAATCGCTTGTAATATCGATGAGTTGGCTCTACGCTGTAATTTCCGCAGCCCGACCTTACTCGGCAGAAAGATACCTCGCTCTTAACTCTCCATCCTGATTAAGTACATCACAGTATCATTTATTCAGGAAACTTGCGAACGGCTTAAATCAGTGGTTTCCAGCTTTTTTGTTACGTATATTTCTTACTCACTAAACGTTTATCTCAAGCACGTCTAAAAAATGCTATCACTTTTAAATAGATAAATGTTTAATTTGTATAATAACTATACCTCACTGTATTTGAGAATATAACTTGGGCATTTAATTTCTTAATTGCAAAAGCAGAAATGAAAAACAACTTTATTGGCGAATTATTTTTACTCGATTTTAATAACAAAAAGTAAGCAGAATTTAATTTTGTACAACAATATAAAGCAAATTTTGATTGTTAAAAGTGTTAAAATGTGTTCAACGTAGTTTCGTGACAAATTTTGATTTGAAATTCTATTGAAATTGTATTTGGATTTAAAATTAATTGGTGTTCAGTTGCCTTACCAATTAATTCCAGATAGTCGCAATTCCTAGTAGTGCAATATATACTAGATTTTGTGGATTTACGTTGATATTAAAAATTAATTCTTGGAAGAGAAATCGTTTATGCGACTTACTTTTCTGTCGTATGTGTGCTTTTTAATTACGCGATGAATGATATGTGCTTGTTCATATAAAAACACTCCTTTATCCTTCAGAATTAAAAATTATTAAAGAAACGCTTATTTGAGTGATGTACGAGTCGTGATGTGCACTGCAAGATACAATCTCCATTTTTCTGCATTTTAAAAAGTACGAATTAGATCGTTTCTGCGAGTATGTCTTCAATTTCTATTACGGTGTTCAGTTTCGATCGATGATACGAAAAATCGAACGATATCGCAACTGCGCATTCGTATCGGATACGGGATACATTTTCGATTACTCGTGATACCGCATGCGGCTCGTAACCGCGATGATACAAGTTAATCCTTTCCTCGAAAAGTCCTGTTTCGCGGTTTAGCTATCGTCGATAGAGAGGATTAATTTAGCATTCGCTCGCGTTTATCACATAACGTAGCATAATTACTATGTTATTCTGACGTCGCTCTTATTGCATTGAATATTCATCTGGTGTAGCATTAGGACTGAACGGTAATCCTGAGAGAGGCGCGTGACGTCCGGAGCTTATCCGTGAAGAGATATCCGCACGTTCCGGTATCACGCTTCTTGCCTCGGAGCTTTGCTCGCACAGAATTAACCTTTGGAAGGGCTAAATCAATAGTTTATGCAAGATTATTATCGCTGTCTTTTTAAGTGGAAAGTATTTTATACATATATATATAAATATGAAAAATCTAGTTTAACTGGTATAGCTTCATCGCCAAATGTAATCAAATCTCTCAAATGTCTATTATTAAGGACGATAATACCGATAAACATGATCATTTTTAATTAAGAGATTTTATTCTAATATTATATATGCATGATTATGTAACTTGGATCGCAATTTTTCCCACTTTTTTATTTCAGCGTAATTTGTAGCATGAACTACTTTATAAACAATTAATTCGCTGAATAACTTGATCGATAAAAGCTGCCTATTCATTTTTTTTCTTCAAATCCGATCCAGTATACTGGTATTATAATTCAAAAATACATAAATATACCTACTTATTTTCTGAATTTCCCAAGCTTTTCATTTATCTCATCACCAATTTTCGTTGGATTTATTTTTATTATTATATTATTATCTAAATCATTTTATGATGATAATCTGTATCGAATTGTTAATTATTTTGCGGAATAATCATGTCCGCTTCGACGCGCATTAATTAATTACACATCTTTCGTAGACATATACAGTTAAATATCTATAAATGTTATCCGTAGGCAATCTTACTATCGATATGTGCTAAACGGATACATAGACCAGCAACGATGAAAGTAACGCGCATCAGCTAACTCGACAGTGCAATTTGTACAAAGCAGCGTCGGATTAATTCGGAAGACGGCACAAGACGCATAATATAGCTGTGATTCATCGTCGGATCGCATCACAGTAGTTTGCATTATCGTACTTTGCGTTTCGAATATTCTCGCTGAGAGAGCACGTTCTAAACAAAGAGAAAAGCTCTAGAGAGAATTGCAAGAGAACAGTGCTAACTTTGAATTTCTGATTACTGTTGTTGATAAGAATATAAATAGAGATTCATCTTTAACATGTTTTTATGGATATTCATGTTCTTAAATTATATCATTTTTATTAAATGTGATACCTCACATTTTGTAATGACAGATACTTTGGTGAATTTGATGATAATTTTTTTTAGCGAAAATAAGCGAAATATTAAATTTCTTGTGTTATAAACGAAAGAAGGCATTTTGCAAAGTAAAATTAAAGGAACTAATGGACATTTCGCGATTGATATTAGACGGACATAAGTTAATAAGAAAGTTTAATAGAATTTTAATTTCTGAAGCTTAGTTATAAAAATATCTAATGTGCTAAAGATTTAATAGTTATTATTATATAAACAACCTCATCATTTTTGTTAAAAAAAATATCGACTCCAAATTGATCAATCTATTTACGAATGATATGTAAGAAATAGATATATCTACTTATATACACTTTATACATTTATATTTAATGCTTCGAGATTAATTTATTCGTTTAAGCGAAATTAATAATTATTAATTAATTAATTAATTTTCTCAAGCGAAAATTACGGTATGTAATAATGAAATTTTTTATTTTTATTGTAAAAGATACAAAATTATTATAATGCAGATTATTTATCAGTAGCGATTCGATTTTCTCGCACTGCAAAGTGCTCAAACTGTAACTAGTTTTTATACGAATAAAGAAATCTCTAATTACTCTTCGTCAATTCCATCCATGATCACGCGTTTTCTTTTTCCTGGATAAAATCGCTGTTTCCAAAGCGCGAAAGATTAGACGAGGAGAGAAATCAGAGGAAATACTCGTTAATCTCGCTCGTCAATGAACCTAGATCTTTTCTCTTTTATGATGGTGTGACAGAACCTTAATGGTCATAACGAGAAACACGAGGACTGAGACGCGAATCCGCGATCGATGTTTTTTGAGGTATATATCTGATAAAGAAGCTACTCGTGGGGAATGTACTGCTGTTAATTACAGTTCTTGATAAGCGCTTTGAGCATTGTGCACCACAGGTGACTTTCCCGGAACGGAGATCTTTCGTGAATATCTTTCCATTATTTATCTCGTAGATTACTTAGGACCAGATCGCTCGACATGTGGATTATATATGTGATGATATATGTTCATACAAGTCTTAAATTATCCAAGGAATAAAATTAAAACTGAAGAATATAACTGTAGAATTTTATAAATTTGAACTTTTTTTTTAATCGGTGATTTTGAAAGCAATTTCAGAAAGTGACAAAAATCCCAACATGTCAAACAAGTTCATCGCTTATCGTCGATTAATCGCTGTCAAAAATACCTAAAGCTTCTTCTCGTACAAGAAATATATAAAGTCTCTTATGGACAAATTCTAAAACTAGATCAAATTATGTTTCATATTCGTCATCCCATCGAAGCTACTCTTGCTTCGAGCAGAAAAAGAACTCGCCTGTGCATGCTAACAAATATTCCTTCTTTGCATATTGTGAATAAATCTGTGTTTCTCGAAACACATGACGAGTAACTTTATAGTATATAAAAAAATATCAAATTTCATAAATATGTAGCGTCTGAAGAAGTAAAAAAGAAGTAACAAATCCTCGTAGATATTTTTTAGATTGAAATTTGTTATAAATTATATTATTAGACATTAAATGGTCTTAAAAATATTCTTAAAATTAGATGATATTGAATCATTCATTGTAACACAAACTTTTCTCTGACGATGTCTTATCTCATTCTATTGTATTTGATAGAAGAATATAAACAATTACCGTCAGTAAAACAGATATTTAAGACACATTGATTATCTAATTTAACAAGCTTTAGATTCTTATCGTCAAAATATTCCAAAATTTCTAGAATGTAAAATATAAATAAATAAATTTTATGCTTAACTTTAACATTAACGAACTCTTGATATAGTTCTTGATAAACAAATTTTTATCCGCCTATCCGTGATAAAAGTCTTAGTAGTATTGTTCTAATCTTAAGAAAAAAACATTTGTAAGCCGTTAGTTTTTATTACTATGTAACAGAAAAAATTCAAATTAACTGAGGTGTTTCTTAGACATATTTCTGAGATATCTTTTAGACGCTTATATTGCTTAGACTTTTGGGGAAAAAATTGCGACGTATTTCATAAATCGACATAGAAATTAAACGAGGATTATAGGACTACTCATATTTCCAATGGTAGAAAACGAAACTCTATTTGATGACGTTGATTGACGATCGATCGGAATTATTGATGTGCACTATATTTTCATCTATTCACACTTTAACGACCGCAACTATCTCCTCGGATACATGCAATGTCATTGATCGCCCGGTCTGCTATTTTTGCATCATAGCCAACACGCGAGATCTGAACTGCAAAGCTTCAGAAGTCATATTTCAATACGATGTGTATCATAGCGTGATAACATGCTTAAACAAACTTTACCTTCCAATTACATAATTTTGTGAACAATCGAAATCAATTGTACAAGATTACTACTTTTGGATATTTGAACGATCGCAGCGTTTTGCCAAATGATATCCATTTCCGACATTAAGAATAAATTTAAGTCGATATTTATATATCATTAATATAAATATAAATTTCACATAAACTTATAGCGAGTTACCTATATTTGAGACTAAAATCTGGATTACGCAATAACCTAACTATTCATGACACATCCTTACTTCCAGTACTCTTATTACTGTATCTTTGCCCAACCATATAGAATTAATTAACAATGTAATCGTCTGATGCCAATTATTAAAACGATTCTTTCACGTTCGATCGAATTGAAAAAGTACAGAGATTCAACAATCGCGTGTAAAATCTTTTTTTTTTTAGCCAAATTTGAATTCGCAACATCATTGAAAATTTCTTGTTTTATCTCTATTATTTAGGAATACAGAGATTCTAGATTACCGATGATTCAAATAAGGGGAGGAAAGGGCTAATGGGAATCGACGCGGTAATTAGCGCAAATTGTTAATACGTAAAATTAGTTTATTAGGTATACGTTTCGACCAACTTTTTGGCCATCTTCAGTACAACAATAGGACGTAGTTCTCTATTGTTTCCTATTGTTGTACTGAAGATGGCCAAAAAGTTGGCCGAAACGTATATCTAATAAACTAATTTTACGTATTAACATTTGCGCACTAATTATCGCGCCGATTCCCTTCCTTATTTTTATTTAGGAATGTTGTGCCACTTAGGGATGGTTACGTCAAGATGCCGATAACATATAAACACGCTCAGAACTTCGCGGGCACGCTACTTCCTAATTAACTCGACAAGTCCGCTTATCTAAAAATCAGACTCTCAGCCGTATTACGGACGTCCTTGCGATAATCGCGGGAGTGGCTCTTTGCATACGGTCGTTCCACATTTCAAGCAAAATCGTTTTTCCGGAGAAGGTCGTTACCGATCAGAATACGAGACAACGGGTAGTGACATAAATCTTTCAAGGGGTATTAATTTCGCTCGAAGGCCATAACGAGCTTATGACTCGTGGCATTTATCGCCGAGATACAAAAACAGGTGCACATTTACTTTTTAGATAATGCATAACGGATGGGAAAAATGGTATTCGTAACGATATAAGTAACATATTTCATCGTCATACGACGATGAAAATGTGTGTTTCGAACACGAATTTTTAATTTGCTGTCACGAGATGGTTTACGATAACAAAGCTATTAGCTTCGGAGTTAAATATACGTTGTTCCGATTATTCTGCAATTTCCTTCTATAGTAGTAAACTGAAAATGAAACGTAATGCAAAATGCAACAGGAAAAATCGATAAAATGTATGTTTTAAATACAGGCAATGCAGTAGCATTAGTATTGCTCGATTAAAATTGCTTATAAAATATACTATGATAAAATTGTGGAAATTATGGTAAATATTCTTGAAACTTGTTTCGCACTTTTTACAATAAATTCCGTGAAAGTTGTATTAAATGGAGAGAGAAAGAATTTTTAATTTATTAAATACTGTAAAATTTATTAAATACTGTAATTTATTAAATTCTGTTAAATATTGTAAATAATATAAATTGTCACGCTGCGCATTTTACGATTTTTTCGACCTTCGGATCGTGTGACGATCGATTTGGAAGATCAGAATAGGAAATTTATGGTTTACAAAATTCTTCTCGATATCGTAATTAACGGAATTAAAAATTTGAGTTACGGAATAAGCAAAATTATCTTCTAAAAAAATGACATTCTAGAAAATGAGGATGCAACCATTCTAAGTTATATCACAGCTTCAAGTTATATCTAAAATTAAATCTTTGCCAGATATGGCGTTGATCATGGAAGAAAAAAAGAAGTGTGACATTTTTGTCATTATCTACATTATTAAAACTTTTATTCGATTCTAATCTATCATTACGCTATTACGTTCGCCTATTCGAATATGCTTATTCGACCTGAGCTCTGCGATGAGGCTCTTTCTTTTTAATGCGTCATTTTTAGCTGCTAAGTTAACCAGATTTAACTTGATTAAAACGAACGCGTAATTAGCGCCTCCACTGATTACACGAGATTTTTGTAGTGTGTGTGTCACCAATGTTTCGTAATTAGTGTATTACGTATTTTGGTGTATTGAGTGTATTCGCGTGCGTGTATTTTGCGGGATTAGCAATCAACAACTGCATGACTGCAAGAATACGTGATTCGATTCGCTTAAATCGCATTCATAGGTTTTTTTTAAACAATTTTTTTTAAACAACGTTATAATCTCTTAGTACACAACATCTCTATATGTTGATCCTTTTGGCTTTGTACTCGCTCGCGAGCATGCACGTTTCTCACGTTTCATCACGCAATTCATAGCAGTATATTTGTAATCTTTCTGAAATTATTTTTGTAATTATCCTAAATTAGGATTAGTGGTTCGAAATTATTCCTTTTTATTAAATATTTCTCTTATAATTAATCTCTTCTTTTTTCTTATAACTTAATTTGTCTGAACAAATCTATTATTTAACATGTAAAACATCATTTTCGAAAATTGACTCCGAAAGGTTAATAATGTATATATCAGCGTAATTATTTTGATGCGATAAAATCGATACCGTTATACTATAGTTAAAAAAAAAGGACAAAAATTGTTACTGTAGTTCATTTTATAATCTGGCGGATTGTGATCGGATGAATATGTTAAATCCTTATAATTGTAATTTTGTATTTTAATAAGTTCGGAAACGAGCTACAGAGCATGTAAATGTTAAAATGTGAGATGCGTTTTTGTCGCAAGCACGATGGTGATGGGAAAACAGGCTTTTAACTTTTAACGTGATTAAGATAATTGAATCAAATCGGAATATTATCTGCCGAACTTACAACGACGAACTCACAGATGCTTGTCGGCTTTCACGAAGCCACGTGGCGAGCAATTTTCTGTGAAAAGTTTCGCGATAAAAAGCGCGACGGTTTGTTTCTGAAAATATGACGACTTCTCCGTTGACAAGTGATACGAATCGCAAAAATTTCGCGAGCGTCATTGTCACAATCATATAATTTACCGCGGCGCTTGTCACCGATCGATTTCTCGAGTTTCACGAGATGGATCCGCGCTGCTGGTGCATCTGCTTACGAAGTAATAGTGATCCCAGGGTGAAACAATTCATTCGCGACGTGTAATCGATTCCAGTTCCATCGCGCGACGAAGACGACAGCGTGTTTTCACGCGTCATCCGCGTGTGTAAGAACCGTCGAGTCGCGATTTAAGACGCGCGGCTCGAGAAATCTTACGCAAATATTATTATTCACGTACACAAACACAAACGTTGCCGAACGTCATCTCGTCGGGGAAACGCGCGTGGCGAGCCATTTCTCGCATGTTTCGCCGAAAACGCCTCTGGGAGAGACCCGGAACTCGAAGGATCTCTCTCTCTCTCTCTTTCTCTCTCTTTCTCTCTCTCCCGAGACGATGCCGTTCGGGGCGACGAAGGGATGCTGCCTGCCGTCGTCGGTTATCTGTAACGAATGAGCGACCGTGCGAGATTGCATCGCTGCATGATGATACACCGTCGCTCCCTCGAGCGAATCGCTCGTGTTATACGCATACGTACAAGGCGAACACATCAATATAGGATTTCAATATAGGATATAAGATCTAGTACTTACGTATTACAATTATTATATTGTGGTATAATTAATTCCGTTTAAGTGACATATATATTATATATATATTACATATATAATATATACATGAAAACTTCGATATATATATATCGAAACAAACTCGTATTTTGTATGCGAGTTACGCGCGGCGAGGGATCGCGAGAGCCCGCATATTATCGTCTCATTACTAATATTATTATAATAAAGCACACACTACGCTCCAAATGTATTATTATTACTGCACTATTAATCTTGGAATTTTTCTTCTGTTGCAGTTGCGTGAATGCGTATGATTGCGAATGTACGTGCGTGAGTACCCGTCCCTGTCCCTTTCTACCCTTCCCGCATCCCCAAGAACGTGACTTCCCTCTTCGTTTTCATATATCGCAAATGCATTTCATCGGGATAGATACGTAGAGTCGACATAAAACCGATATGTAGATACGTAAAACGCTCGTAATTCGATCAAAGATCCGCTTCCGCTAGTGATCCCAAAAGAATCGGTTGAATCGGAAAAGCGGATGAACCGTTTTTCTCAAATAATTTCGACGCGGAGCGTTAATTGTTTTTTTTTTCTTGTAGCGTGGCTACAATATTTAACGGCGTTGATCGCAAAGGTTGAACGTTAATAAAGCTCAAAGGACCTTAACAACATGCGCACCTGATTTACGCGGAAATCTCTTTTACTCTTCGTCGTCGTCATTGCCGTCAGTTTTATCTACGTAGCCTTTGACATTCAGTCGCTTATAGAATTTGCGATTCTTCAGAGGGAAAAAGTATCTTGCCCAGACGCGGTTTTTATTCGTTCGTTTTGCACGCTAATTGCAGCGAGACGATTGATCTCGAGTGCGGCCCGGCGAGGTAATATAGTCGTTCCCCACGAAGCGATCGAGCGGGAAAAACGGTATGACCTATCGAAAATCCAGCAGCATCTGCTCCTCGCCGTTAAGCCAGCTTAATCGCGAAAGCCCCCTGAAAGTTACCGAACGTCTCTTCTTCTTTCAGGCGTGTCTGGTGCAGAATACCAGCCGCGAAGCGTGTTGTGCTTAACGGCACTATTAGAATAGTAGACTAGTTAGAGCTTTAATTATCTGCTAATTGGGTTCTGCAAAATCGTCGGAAAATCGGGAATTCTGGAAGGCACTTCAAGCAGCCATGGGGAAGCAAAACAGCAAGTTAAAGCCGGAGGTGCTGGAGGACCTCAAACAGAATACTGAATTCTCAGGTGCGTCGCTTTCTACGGATAATTAACAGCCTGAAACCTTTTGACGTGCCGTTCAAGATTTATCTTATCTATACGCGTAATGACATGGAACAATCAAGTTTCTATTGAAGGGAATAAATTAAGTCTTTTAAACGAACTTCTTCAATTAAGATTACAATGAGAGTGCAATAGATGTAGCTCGCACATACAAGGGATATTTTCAGAACGCATCAAAAGGTTAGATATACGAACCGACGTATTCATCAAACTTGATGTTATTAATAAATATTTAGCTCGCTGATTTGTGTCTGGAGACGTGTGAGTAACGTAAGCGTAGCCGAGTATAAGTAATATTTTATGATCTTTCCTTTTGAAGATGCGGAGATACAGGAGTGGTACAAAGGATTCTTAAAGGATTGTCCCAGCGGGCACCTCAGCGTGGAGGAGTTCAAGAAGATATATGGCAATTTCTTTCCTTATGGCGACGCGTCAAAGGCAAGTGGAAAAATCTCGGATTGCACAAGTCGCGGGCACAGAGACGCGCGAGTGCAATCGATAAGTTTGTTAACATATCGCGTGCTGGCCCGCGCGCGGAATTATTTACGTTCTTTAAAAATTTATTATATGACTTTCCGTAGTTCGCGGAGCACGTATTCAGGACGTTCGACGCGAACGGCGACGGCACGATCGATTTTCGGGAATTTCTCTGCGCTCTCAGCGTAACGTCCCGCGGCAAGTTGGAGCAGAAGTTAAAGTGGGCCTTCAGCATGTACGATCTGGATGGCAACGGTTATATCTCGCGACAAGAAATGCTGGAAATCGTGACGGTATGTGCCAAGCCGTAAAATCTGACTCGCGGATTCTCGAGGATGAGGACTGAAATATAGTTCAATATACGGCGCAATAAATTTACTCCGAGGTTGATATAGTCGACCGTATCACTGGTTCCATGTTATTAAATGTATTTCATTGATTTAAAAATCCCCAGCCGCCATCATCCGCAATATCAATATTTTGTAGCTCTCGATGAAAAACGTGATTTGAAAAATGCATTACTTTATGAATTATGATAAGCTAAAAGGTTTTGCATTAAATTATATTGCTCCAGACTTTAAGAAAATTTTTATTTAATTTCTAGAGAAAATTGAGAGAGAAAAATTGACTCTCTGCATTTATTATATATTCGTGAACGAAAAATGATATCATGCGTAGAATATAATTTATTTTTTATGATAAATTAGTCGTGATTACGATAAATTTGTTTTCAATAATTATATTTTAATTATAATTTTAATTTTTAATCTGTTACTTAATATTTCTCACACACACACACACACACACACACACACACACACACACACACACACACACACACCATTTTTTGTACATCAAATTAGCGTATAGTGTTATAAATTTTTTTTATTAAATAGTGTTTTGTCATCTCTTTCCCGCGTTTGGATACTAATATATATACGTGATAAATTCTATTCTACTTTATAACACTGATTTCAGGCGATCTACAAGATGGTGGGCTCCGTGATGAAAATGCCAGAGGACGAGTCGACACCGGAGAAACGAACTGATAAGATATTCCGACAAATGGATAAAAACAAGGACGGCAAGCTATCGCTTGACGAATTTATAGAGGGTGCGAAGAGCGACCCGTCTATCGTGCGACTGTTGCAGTGCGATCCTAGTGCACAAGCTCAGTGAGGCCCTGGGCCAATACAGACAAATATCGATATGCCATCTGCATACTCGAATCGGTGCCCGGCCCAATCGGTATCCCAAGCAGAAGCGACGCGATCGTAGAAAATTGTCCACCGACTCCGGTGATCCGTCGACGAAGCTACCGAAACGTTATCTTCGCACGTCCGGTTGCTTTAAATTTTAATATAATATAATTTTAATATTTATTTACGAAAATAATTTTATTCTATTAGTATTTTTTTCATTTGAGGACTAGAGATATCAATGCACGAAATATGATCGTTAGATGAATGAATATATAATTATGTATGTCATAATTATAATTGGCAATAGACTACATTCGACACGGAGAACAATAGGAAAGATTTGAACATTGTTGTGTGTTATAAAGAGAAAAATGGAAATTTATTTTATGCTTAATAACGGAACATAGCTAATGATATTTCTTAATTTTGATCTCCTGATGTCATAAAATGTTGTCCGTCATCCGAAGATATCGTCTTGGCGGCTTCTTGCAGATATTCTATGATCGCGTGAGTTTATGCGCGACATAGATGTAAGGGCTTCTATGAATTGGGCCGGTACCCGAGAGGTCCAGGGTCACTGGGCCCATGGCGCTTGCGCATACCGCAAGCTAGTCGACAAGACTAGTCCAGTCGCTCCGTTTCATTGACGGATCGGTTTAGCGAGAAGCTTGTTATGCCTTTTCGGGTCGTATTAAAAAGCGCTAAGTGCGCGCGCGCCGCGCCTGAGCGACGAACGCTATCCGCGAAAGAGAGGATGTAGCGTCGATGCCGCTGACGCATCTCGGCAGGCTGTAGGCTGTAACTCGGTCGACCTGACCATTTGAGATATCGCGTGACGATTAGCGAAATTCTAAAATATTTTGTGTTCGTAATACTCGTTTTCGGGGGCAGGCGCGTGCAGGGCAAAGAGCTTCGACGAGTGACGACGTTCCATTACCTTCCCTTCCTTCCTTCCTTCCTTCCTCTCCTCTTTCAAACAGCGAGAGCGTACGGATCGAAACGTCACGCGTCACAGCGGAACCTTGGTACGTACCAGATCGTATCGCGGCATCGATACATTCTCGGACCGATCTCAGCGGTTACGAAGGCTCGTAACGGTCTCGCTCTTCGGCCGTGCGCCGTGGCCGTCGTCGTCCTCGCCGCATTTCCCCGTCCCGCTTGGTATCTGACACCCGGTCCGGACGGGGAGATGCGCATGTCCCTTCGAGGGGACACACGCGGTATCGCATCTCCCGCCCTCACGGACCCCGAGTGTCTCGCCTCTCGGCCCTCCCATTAAACGGACTGACCCATTTAACGGAAAAGACTCACAGGAGACTAACGGTCGCGTGGCGTTCCACGCCGCGCGCTAGCAACGAAAAACTTAGTGATTAGAGATCCGCGAGATTTAGGCAAAGGTCACTGCGAAATCGCGATTGCGCGCTGGCAACACGCGGCTTTTTTTGCTAGTTAAAAAACGCTTAGAGACCGATCTAGAGCTTGATCCAGTTGGAAGGGAAGAAACGGCTGCGTGACGCGACGATGACCGTCACACCAACACGTTGGATTGCGTTGCTTTCTCGTCAAAGGTGCTGCGAAGAAAGAAAAGAATACTCGATCCGCTTCGATACGTATCGCGGATGTAGAAAAGCGGCTAGTCTTTACGTCGCAACGCTTCGATTTACCATGCAACGTTATATCTCGGCGACGGAGAGTTGTTATTCCATTGAAAATCGCGAAAAGTTTGTCCTTTAGATTGCTATTATTCATCTCGCCGTCATTTTACCATTTCTAGTGACCTTTGTCATCACGAGGAGGTACAGTAGGACGAATGTAAATCGTACACGGATAAGCATAAGGAGATCCGCCTCTTTCCAATCTCGCTAAGAGAAATAAAAAGCGCATCCTTGCCGATCAGAGCGACTGGCCCCCAGCTTCAGCGAAGGCTTCGCGCTTCGCCGAGCGCCCGACGGATGAAGAAGAGGAAGGAACTTCACGCGCGCGCACGCGTGCCGTATTTAGAGATTTATTTTTGTGAATGCATGCGTCCCGCGTACCTGTGAGAATTGTGCGAAAATGTACGTATATATATATGTCTGTTCTGTGCGTACACGCGTGCCCGATAATAGAAGAGCGAACACGACGGAGAAGAAGAAGAAGAAAAAGAGAAAGAGACGGCTCGTGACACGAGCCTTATCGCCCTGTCGTCCGATTTATGTATCAATCGATTGATTGATCGCGATAATATACATACATAGATATATTATACATACGATTATTGTATTATTGATTATGAAATAGGAGAGCGGCGAAAGGGATCGCGAGTGCGATCGCTGCGATCGCGATCTCCGCTCACGCGAATATACACGCAGCAGCAGAGTTCTGACATTTTTATGGCTTATGGCGAGCCCATCGCTTGTTCAAGCTATCGCACGATCGGAACGGTCGGGGGAGATAATCAATTCTCACCGAGTAAACACGAGCGAGTAAGCAATCTACGCTTCTATATATATTTTTTCCGGTGTACGATGAGAGTAACTTCCGACGGCTTCTCGCGCAGTCATTTGTCGAGAGGATGGATCTTCGCTGGATTTACCCTTCAGTTCGCCTTTCTTTCATCGCACCTTCTCCCCTTCTTCTCTTTCTTTTCCACCTCTTATCGAGCGGCGCGATCACTTTTCGTCCCATGCTTCGATTGGATCCTCGAGAGAAACACTTTTGTTGTGTTCCCAACGAGGCACCCGGTTCGGCAATGCAATGTTTAGAGTGCGACGGCGTAATGAGAGAATTCTGACTTTAATATGTTCGGTCGTAACGCAAAGCAGCATTATGTTTTGCAAGAGCGTGTTATACAGATGCAGATATATAACTACACACGCGCGCGCGCAAACACACACACAGATAGATATAATACAAGTCTCTACTAATATATATCTCTATTGTACATTCTAAGATGTACATCTATTCACCTCGTGCTCATTAATATTTAAGGATAAAGACTATTTAATGATATCTCTCTAATCTCTCGATATAGTCATTGTATAAATAAATAAATAACCTCATTAATGTTAATGCATATATTATACACATTAAGATTCTAGTTACTCTTGAACTTTTCCGATTACTAAGATGAACAGATTTTATGCGACAAGATATCAGAGACGACAGCTTTGAATTTCCAGTCAGTAAGAGGTAGTTGCGTTCGTTGAAAACAAAATTCATGTTACAACATATAACATAGAACTGCCAATGTCTCGTTAAAACGGCAGTCACTTTAAATTATACCTTAAAACGAATCAAGAAATAATAAACACGAGAAAATGTTGCGACTAAATCTTGCACGAAGACTTGAAACAGAAGGTCATAACGTAGAAGTAGTATAATTTTTCGAATTTGATTGAAATCTACAGCCTCTTTTTAACGTAAAATGAGTAATATATCAGAATTGTACCGATTTAAATCAGAACAGTGGTATTGAGGTGATCGTGATTAGTAATAACGTGCGAAGTCATCCGAATAAATTAAGATACTAGCAATTTTCCACTCTGAAAATTGTTCGTTCAAATAATGACGTTCGTTATTTTCTATTTAAAATCTCGTTCTTGCAACAATTTGCACGCATCTTTTTCATAGAAATTTCTTTTTTTCCCACATTAAAACTTATTTTTTTCAGATTGCTGTCATCAAAGAAATACAAGTTTTTATTATTTGATTTAGTTTAATCTTTTGATGAAAATGTAAATGCGAAAGGTGATTATTCTTCTTAAGCATAAACTAATGTTACGTACTTTTGCGTCCTTATAATACTCTTACACGATGTAACGTCGATAAGAATATTTACATATGTGCATGAATCTTGCAGCATTATTGCTAGCGAAAAAAAAATCAAAAGCGTGTAAAATATTTCTCTCATTCTCTCATTCTAGAGTTTAAATGTATTGTAAACCAACGTTAATAGCTTTATATAACACGATTTTAATAAAATAATAAATCGTGCGAATTATATTCACTTGTCATTTTGATATTATAACTACAATGTTATAACATAAATTATCGACGTTGCATTGTCTAAGAAAATGTAGAATAAGTATTTATCGTCCACGTGAATGTAGAAGTATACGAAAAAGGCAGCTAATCTGCCTTCTGTTATCATAAAATCGATTTATAATTTGATAAAATTCGCTATTTTAATTTAAAATAATGCGTGTTTTATGGCGGTGTTTAACGCTCACGAAGCGAGGTGAAGTCTATACGTCTGCTCGTTCTCTGCTGCGTGTTACGCCGATTGAGTCGCAAGCATCAAAATCTTTGTCAAAAGACGACATTGCTCACTATGCCTTATGTTCACAAATTCCATACGCTTTCGCCTACATTTAAACGGGAAAACCCATGACGCGAAAATTCAAAAGACATCTAAAGGCGCTTAAAAGATTCTTGAAAAAGAAAAGATGTATCTAAATGATATTTATTTATTAAAGTTAATGGATCGATTTGTCAATTAATTGTCTCTAGAATCTTCTTACCTCGATCAACGTGATCAGTTGTATAAGGGACGCCGAAAATGCGTCTTTAGACATTTCGAGAAAACTTCTAAGATTGTTTAAATGGTGCTTGAAAGACGAGAATGTCTTTTAATTTTAATTTTAATTCTTAATTCGCGTTCTCCGGCTAGTTCTTGCGTACAAACGTTTTGATTATGTGTTATGTATTTTTTCGAGCATTCGGCATCTCCACCTTTTGTTTAGTGTCGATAAACATTTAATCCCAACGATCCGTTTCTCGGCAAAAATAATATTACAAATTAATTATGCAAGAAGGAACCGATTGTGTCGAACAGAAACGGAACAAAGTTCGGCTTCGTCCGAACTGCAACGTTGTTTAACAATCGTTAATTGAAACTTTATGAAATACGCATTGTACGCGAATCCCAGTTTGCTGTAACGCTAAAATACAGAATTTTTATCGCTAGTTTATTTAATATGTTAAGATCTGATTTAATACGCTTTAGCGTTTTCTTCTCTTACGGTTCCTTCTTCCTCCATCTCTGGCTATCCATCGCGAATCGATGAGAGAGAAATGGCACCATATTTTTCGAAATCGCGGTAATTATAATGAGTGCTGTTGTCTCAGTTTCATTATGATACGATGATAATCAAGTTCGTCGAAAACTTTCCACGCTTCTCGATCGAGCAGCGGGGAGAGTTCAGTCGTGCGAAGATTGTATTCGTGAGAAATATGTATTGTGCCGTTCAGAACTTTTGTTAATTGTGTCATTATTCGTTCGTGTGTCAACATGAGTACCTTGTAGGAAGAGAAAAAGTCGGTTGTGATAATACATAGCTCTGTCTCTGATCGAACGCGTGCTTCGAGATCATCTTTGGAAATTACGTTTCTCCCAGGAGCGCGTACAATCTCCTGTTTCTCGGAGAACTTTTCTCATTTCCGTCTGATCGCACTGTCACATCATGGAGGTTTTTCTCTCCGATACGATGTAACAGAGGAAGAAACGCGCACCGAAGTGCAAAAGCCAATTTGCTGAGCACGTCTTTCTTCTTCGAAGAGAATCCTCCGATGATCCTCTTCTCGCGCCATAGCGATCTCTTCTTTTCCCCTGAACTTCTCATTGGAAAGTTAGCGCGATAGGTCGTTTCACGGAAAGTTGCACGCATGAAAAAAAAGACGCACAAAAAAAAACAAATCTTAAGAAAATATATATATAAAAGCGCGAAAAGAGAGAGAGAGAGAGAGAGAGAGAGAGAGAGAGAGAGAGAGAGAGAGAGAGAGAGAGAGAGAGAGAGAGAGAGAGATTCGGTTACGTTCGTTGGGAGCGATATCGATGACACTTGCTGCTCGTGTGTTTGTCGTGATATTTCTTCCTAAGCTAAGATATGTACGAAGTTAAGAGTTATAATGCGGATCGTTAAAATAGTTTCTCATGTTATTATCGACGTATAACAATTTCGAGGACGATAAAACCGTTAACCGAACGAAAGAAACGTAACTTCTCTTGAAATTTAACTCTACCACGTTCTTATATCCTCCGATATTCCTTACTCTATCTATACTCTATAATTTCCCTCTTGCCTAAGGGATCGTAGCGTTCTTGGCTAATTAGAATTTCGCCACTAGAATATCAACGATATTGCGAGTTAATTGCTTGCATCAAGAATTCTATAGCGCTATTTCTAATATCGCCGATCTTCAAAAAGACCTATGCTTTACAAAATTTTTCTCTGCATCTTCTTGCCAACATGTCTAGTGTCTATTTTGATAATGTTCGTTGGAGACGCGTAGCTCGCGAAGTTATTAGCTGAAATAATCTTTCTTCTCCCTGAAGTTTAAAATAAATCTAACTTCGTATGTGTGATGAATTATCAGAGCTAACTATAACGATTCCTTTGGTTCCTTCTGTAATATTATATTGAATTTAATCGAACGGTATAGCTTCAGCGCAAATGCTACATTTCTCGATATCTTCCCTTACGAGAGAACTGAATTCAAATTCCTAAAGATATTTTATTTCGTTGAATCACAAATCGATCGTGTGTCTTCATTAATTTGTTTGTCATCTCCTACAATTTATCTCTTACATTTAAATTTCAAAGTTACTCATCGATTTATGCATTCGCTGTTGTCTCACGTTCAATCGATTGAATCTTCGCGAGCTACGCGACTCGAAGGTCCAACAACATGAAAGTTAATTGTGAAGAGATCCGTAATTAGAATATAATACAAAAAGTTTCGAGTCAATGCCCGATGTTTTTTCTCGTAGATGTGTAATACACAGGAACGTAGTCATTCTGCGATAGAGACTAATCTCTTTCTCGTGCGTAAATCCACCTGTTCAACGCGTATATTTTCTCACGATCTTCTCGGTGTCTTGCAATACCATCTATTGTTTAATAGCCACAGAAATAATTGTTGTGATCCCCTCTGAGGATTTTTCCTCCCTCTAAAGATTTCAAGCCGAATTGTCTACCGGCGTCTAAACATATTCGACACTCTAATTCCCATTCCTTCTGTACTTCTACAATGTGAAATTTATTATTGTTACTTTGATATGTGGTATCTATGGGTGCTAAGTGTACGAAGTATGTGTTCTATCTCGTATTGCGTTTTTTGTCCCGCACGGCGGACATATAATATAATTTGTCAAACTTTCGCACGCGATCCAAAAGTCGCGTCTCCCAATGTCCCCGTGGACGTTGGACGATCTCCGCCGACCTCGCATGTCAGTTTGGAGAATATCAATATAATGATATGCGCGAACGATAAAAACGAATGTATTAGAGGATCTCGTAGATCTTCTCTTGCGATCGGTGCGAAAGGTGCGCGGCGGCGGAAGTTTCATATTGTAGCAATTCTATCAATCCGCAGGTGATTATATTTTAATATTAATTTACTCTCAGGACACGATTAATTTATTTTTCCTTCCTCTTTTTTTCTTTCCTTCTCTCCGCGAAAACACGCAATATAACGCGATATAACGTGTGTGATAATACATGCTGAGGTCGTACAAAAGAAGAAAAAAGGAAAAGTTACGAAAATCAAAGCGCACGTTTGTTTCTTCTTTTTTTTCCTTTTCTGTTTTGCGTTCCGGTACTGGCAACACCGGTGTTAATGTTGTGTATATGATGATCGTGAGGTGTTATAAAATTTTTATTTGCTTTACGCCTTATACATATTTACTGTAAGTGATAATTATTACTAGTTGGTTATTATAAATAAGAACGAATCACTCTTATGTATCAGTTAAATTGCTACATTAAAGTGTTGATATTATATTCGTTCAAAGTGCGTCTCAATCGATTCCTTCGGAAATCGCATCCTTAAAAGAGCGCTGACTGCTGTAATTGCAACTTCTTTTATACATCTAATCAGATTGTCCATTGCGATCCACATCGAAATTTATTATATTTATAGTCATTTATAGAATTGCTTTGCTTTTAAGTTGAGCGCTTATTATTAACTACTGATATTAATTTATTATTAATACTTTAATATTAATGATAGCAGCTTGACACTAATATAAACTACTTCGCAGTATTAACAAGTATTATGCACTCAAATTATTGAAAACTAGCCTCTCTTATTATGTTTTTTCTCTATGCTATATTGATCGATTCAACTAAACCTGTCTTTCTCTCGCGATATTTCTGAAATATATATATTCTAAGTAAAACTATATAAAAACACTATGAAAGTAGCGATATTTTTCACGAATCTAGTTCGAGTCTCGGTTCTTGGGGGAGGTATGCAATATAGAAAGAGTATACCAACAGTTTATCCTGCTAAATGATTATCAATTCTGTAAGTTCTATATTGTTTACACATAAATTATAGAATATCTAAACGTTTCTTTTTTTCGATGTCCTGTGAAATTGTACAATAGAGTTACAAATAAAGATAAAGCCATACTTTACGTACAATCTGATTCAGTCTTTGCTAATGTTATGTAATAACGTGCGAAAGAACTAACAGTTAGATTTTAATTCTATTTAAGAGGCTATTTAAGAATTTTAATAAAGATACTGGAAGCATTAAACTGTTAGCTAGCTTTACACAAGATATTGGTCTTCTTCTTTAAGAAATCGTCAAATTATGATTATGATACATTTCTACATTATCACCAGCATCGAATCTAATCTTATTTATCATAATACTCCTGAGAAACTGTTAATCCATTGTCTTAATAAACTCGATCGCAGAACAGAACTGCGTCCACCAATATTGTTCCTCGCCTTCCAATCGATTCCCATAAAAGCTGTCTACATATTGAACAGTCGATAGCAATGACGGCGGATTAGTCTGAAATTAAGCACAAATTAACATTCACTTTTCTTGCTTTCTTTTTCTTTCTAATCGTGTACCTTGATTATGACATAAACCAGCACGGGAATAAGATCGTCGGCAGCAGGTATGCCTCTTTCCGACGCCATGGAAAGAAGATTCATGATGGTAGTCGCGCAACGAAATACACACTGCAACTTATCCCTAGGAGTCTTATACGCCGATATCACAGCCAATTCAGCCTGCGCCCATGGCCAGGGGCATTCGTAATGGTAAACCTTTGGAATGCGTAGGTCCTTGTGATTTGGAGTTACGACCTTCGCCAACTTTTTTATGTGATCATGAAGAAGCTGGTCCCTATATACATCTCCATCTCCATTTGGATAGAGTGCATTATGATATACCCGTGCCATAACGGTTCTTTCTACCACGACTCTCGCCAAATCTAATTGGTTAGCGCTTGCCGCTGAAAATGATAAGCAAGTTCAGATATCCCTGATCATTTTTCTAATCAATTACGAAATAAATAATTATATTTATATACATTGCCATATCGGATCGTTGTCCATTTCGGCGTGGACCTTCCCTAAGAAACTATCCACAAGAACCTGTTTCTCATCGGCCAGTGTAAGGTTTTTAAACTCATCGCAGAAACGCAGAAGGAAAGTTTCTCTTTTTTCCAAAAATACTCTTACACAAACGGAAACGAGATGATTATTGATAGCATCTCGATCGCACTTAACTCGCACGCATAATCTAAAAGATATAATTATTAAGCGGTCGCATTTTACTTATATATTACATACAAAGATATCCGTATGTAAAGTACCTATCTAAGTGAGCTAATGTCGACAGCAATCCTTGACGACATCTAATTAAATACGCGATATAAGGGGATCGTTTTTGATAGTCCTCTCGAAGAGATTTGAAAAGTTTTCTACATCCATCGTCATTAAATAGGCGCACGCAACGCAAAGTTTCATGAAGGTGTGCTATCAATGCCCTATCCTGCAGATTTATAGCTTCTGCCAATTGTAGTTGCAAAAACGCAACCAGTTCGTTTTCTTTTTGCGACCAACAATGTCTCTGCAACAAAATTTTACATGCAAAAATTTTATATTTGAATATTAAGTAATCCAAAAAATCAAACTTCGTTTTGTATATCATGATTGAAGATTAATATAATGAGTACCTCTGAAGTATTCCATGGAATGTGTTGAAGGTCAGCAGTACTAAGTACCATACGTAATTTTCTTTTAGCATCCGCAAAAGCGTAAGATAATTCTACGTTATTTGGATCGATTGAAAGTCTTTCGTCTTCCACTTCTTTTGTACGAGATTGATTGCTTTCAATCGAAGCTGTGTCACTAGCTGCGCTTGGTTTTCTTCTGTATTTCGCTAATATATCATCAGTAGTATCTGAAATTAGTGAATTTAGTGAATTAGTAGATTTATCAAAACTACTGTCCAAAATAACAAAAATTGCAAGAAAATTTTTTATTTTCACTACTTTCTGATTTTATTTTCGATTCGATTATGTATACATGTAAAATTATTAAAAACAGAAACTTGTTTATGTTGTGCTGTAATAATAATTACTAATATTGGTTGTTGTTAATCTTACCGCTCGCGACGTTACCAGATGATGTTACATCTTCTGACATAATCCTGCGTAATCTGTGCCTGCATATATCAACGCCGTCGCCACTAGCTTCTCGATCGAAACATCTGTCATCAGCTCCGCGAATTGCTTTACCTCTACGATTTCTCAATGACAACTTCAATTTACCAAAGAAACCGCGTTTGTTTTTTTGATCATCATCCAACAATTCTTTATCACCACGTTCGGCGGTCATATCGAAGCTTATGCTCTTTGGAATAGCTCCTGTTGATGCATTTGGCTTGGAAAAATTGGGAATTGATCCATCGACCGCATCACAAGTGCCATTAACCGTTGGCGTTGGTAAATCCGATGCTGAAATGTTACTTTTCACACGAGATTCCGATCCAGAACTGCTGCTAGATGTTAAGCTAGCTGTGCTTAATCGGCCTACGGTATCTCCAACTGATGTTATACAGCTATCCAATTCCTGATTTACAAAATTCATATTAAATCCATAACATTTTCGGTGAGGAAGTAATAAATTGGCAGAAAAATTAAATAAAAATGCAAACCTCTGTTTTTGCGTCACCGTTTTGGGACTTCTCTGGCAAAACAGGCGCAGAAATATGATTAGCTAATAGCAACGCCGGTGCGACTGCAGCCGCAGCGATGTGATTGTGCGCAGGTGCTTGACGTTCAACTTGCTTACCATTGTCAATTTGAAGTTTATCTATCAAGTGAACCAGCCTGTCATCCCGTAATGGTTTACCGTAATCCACATTGCTTATATTGTTAGCGTTTTTGTCTACATATTCCATTGTACTACGTCGGTAATCGGATTTGGTTCCACCACGACCTGTTACGTTTGACGACGATGGTAATGGAGATGTTGTTGGTGATGGATGGACTAATGAAGTCCCTATGCCAAAATTAATTCCATCCGGACCTGGAATCATTAATTATGTGTATGAACTACGAATCATTTAATAATATTCTTAGTATTGCTACTAGTATTCCTAGTAATTGCATTATATTTACAAGGAGTTGTAGATTGAAGTGTTTCTTCATTTCCCTCGGAATCAGCACGGCTTTCTATTTCGACCTCGGATCTGGCTGTATCATCAGATCTATGCAAATATTGCAAATTAAAAAAATATCTTACTTTAAGTAAAATAATACTTTATTAATATGCGATATGTAATAATATACCTAGCAACGCTAGCAGTGTCATCGGTATCTACTTCAGTTAACCTTTCTGAATCACTAGCTAATACATCTGTGCTCCAGGCTTCAGAGGCAGTTTCACTAATATCTAACATAGCTGGTATATGTTCAGCAGGCAAAACAGATGCAACTTGTTCAGGCGGAACAGCAAGCAATATTCGATCCTGTTGTTCAACTATTTCGCTATCTGAGGCCAACACATCCGTAGACCAAGTATCAGATACCATAGAAACAGTTTCGTCTCCTAAAAAGTACAAGGTATATGTATATAAATATAATTATATATGTATATAGATATAATTATAATACAAGTAAATTAGCAATAATCAATTAACAAAAATAAATATTTCCAATTTTGTTGTTAAATAAATATTTTTTGTTTTAAGTATATTATTTAGGGTAAAGGCAGCGAATATGGAATAGGTTACTAATATGGAATAGGGACTTATTTTTTAAACAAAGCGTTGCATTCTAGTGGCAATTACTGGAAATTGTTGCAATTATTGTCAAACGTGCCATATCAAATAATAAATTCGATGCGACAACGAATTTCTCTAATATAAGCATTTATTTATTTTTGTTGCGTCTGAAAATGTGATAGCACTATCTTAAAAAGTATTCTTACAAGCTGACTGTAAGTTATTTAATGTTTATAGAACATAGACGCTTTTAATAATGTTGCATGAATAATATTATGCCGTTTAATTGCGATTTGTAACTCTTTATTGAAATGGGAAGAGTTTATGTGTCATATTAAGATGTGTAATATGGAATATGGAATAATGGTAATATGGAATAATTGAATTATTATGGAATAAAGAGTAGAGAATATAATGTTTTTGTTCTTTTTATAAATAAAAAATATTTTTGATGTTAATGTTTATTTTAATAATTTAACGATTTGGGATTTTTAAGGATTTGATTTTATTGTCCATGTTCATAATGTAATTTTATTTATGTGTTGTACAGTACTACATTGTACAGTAAATGTATGATTTTTAACAGTTTCGATTTCAATTTACATAAAAAAATAAATTTGCACTTCATTTTTTTATGTTATTTATTATTGTTCCTCAAATTTGATTAGTATTCCATATTATATCCCATTTTTTTACCATCTTCATTTTCTAACTTTTTACTTTTTTGTAAATACTGAAGTTGGACTTAAATTTCGGAGACTTTCAATTATTGGATGTTATAGCTAACATGTTGCTTAAAAGTTCTACATTTATTAGAAGCCTTCAAATGCATTTGTATCGGAGTAATATTAATTTAAAAATTGATATTCCAGATTCGCTGCCTTTACCCTATATGTCTTTATCAATTTTATATTTACCTTCAATAAGCTTCTTAATCTCAAATTTACAAAATTTGTCATCAATTTCAGATCGACTTTGTTTAGTTGGGATATTAGGCGGCGGCAAATCCAATTGCCTTGCTTCACCTGCAGCGCGTCCATCGTCTCCTTCAGTAATCTGGGACGATGGTGTATCTCGACCTGATTATAAAGAAAATTAAATTAAGTAACATGTAATTTTGCAATCAATATTAAATGTAAAAAAAGAATAGACTTAATATACCTGATATATTAGGAGTTCCTCTACCCGATACATTAGCAGACACCATGTCTGAGAGATTATCGTTTTGATCTTCTGTCTCTAATTCTAGAGAAGAAGCGACACTGTGATTGGAAGCGGCTTCTGATACAGCTTCCAAATTATCGGACGTATTGCCAATTGATCCTTCGAACAATACTAATTACTTTTAATGTAGATGTGTTATGAAAGCCAAACAAAAAATAAATTTTTTAATTGTTAATATTCTTTAACATTAATTTCTAGTGACATGAAATATGTATAATATATATAATATGTATAATATATGGATATATGTACATATGTGTACATATATATGTGTATAATATAATATAAAAGATTAAAATAAAAATAAAATAAAATAAAAAATAAAAATAAAAAATTATAGCATATATGGACAAATTTAATAAAATATGTAAATGTAAATTTTAGTAAGCTGTTCTAAAAAACATGAAACACTACAAACGCAATCAGTGTTATATTCAGTAATATCAGCAACTGATATACCTTCATCATGTGATAGAGAGAATCGAGTCCTCTTCTCTTGCGTTTCAATACGTTCTACATTGTTATTCTCTTGTCTAGGATGTTCAGTAGAGGCGTCATCAGGAAGATTCAAAGTAACAGGTCCATTCTCCATACTACTTTGGAGTTCCATGCATAAAACCTATAAATAATAAAACAATTTTATTTTGGTAGTTCTTTAATCATTAATATAATTATTAAAATTAAATTTAGTACTTGAAATTCTCTACTATATAGACATGAAAAATCAATTATTTATATATTATCATATATATTTATACATTATACATTATAATTTTCTATGAAATTGTTGTATAAAATTATGATTTGTAAAATAAATATATTTTTTGAAGCTAAGCAATATAATTATTAAAATTATATTATAATTAAAATTAAATTATAACTAAAGACATAATTTTATATAAATTACATAAACGTTTACATAAACATAATTTCTTATTAAATAAAGAATAAATGAACATATAATTACATAAAGAATAATAAACAGCATAAAATAAATTTATTAATACTGATATGTACTTTCTGTTCACTGAGTAGCCCTACGGATTCTCCAATTGTTGGGCCAAAAGGTATGACTAGTACATCTTGAGAATTTTTATCTAAAATCTCTTCTTCAGGAACAGCAGTGCCATTAATTTCTTCTCCACTTTCATTTGTTATGTTTGGTGAAAATGTAGTTATCCTTATACCACGTCCTTTTCCTATTATAAAATATTTTAACATTACACTATAATAAATAAATAAAAAAAATATATATATAATTATTATTATTTAATATAATATACCTTTTCCTACAGCAACACCTCGTTTGCTAGGTGTTTCCAAATATTCGTTACTTAGTTTATTATTATGCAGTAAACCCGAAGGTAATTGCGACAGCATTTCTGCTAATTGTTTTCTATCAAATGAATTATGCGATATTGTTTCTCCATTGTTATTACCAGCGATCGTGTTCAAAAATGTAATTAAAGAATTCAGTTCACTTTCCGTAAACAGTGCTGCGGATCGTGACAGGCCTTGAAATTTATTATTGTCAATTATCGTTGGTTCCTCTTCCAGTTCTTCGGTCGCACCATCCAACATCGAGTCTATTATGGAAGACACCGAATCCTTCTCGAACTTTTTATAAAGATCAATAACTTTGTTATCGATACTTTGATACTTTTGCAGCGAAAGCATTTGTAAAATTTGTCCAACTTGCATTAAGTTGAACCTCGCGACATAACTTATCGGTGCATCGGTAATGCCATAAGGCTCAGGATTAACTATAGCAGGACAAATGAAGTACGTGAATACAAGATCAGTACACATGGCGTGCACTTCTTTTGGATCTACATTTCCATTCTTATTAAGAAGCCCTGCCATTTGTCTTACAAGCCAGCAAACACTCGTTGGAAAGCAGTGTATTGTTTCGCGAATGTTGACGATAAATCTCTGCGTGATACGATACAAAGAATTAACTGTCCACAGTCTATAACGCTGTAACTTTGTTTGATATTCGGTCGTGCCTTCTTTCCCGAATTTCTTCAGTCTCTCTGCAAGTGGAAATCTAATAGGCGCTTTATCCGGGTCAATGTCCAGGAACATTTCATCTTCCATAAGTAACTGCACTATAGGGTTGTGCAAAGCTGCYGTCAAGAAAAGCTTTGCAGAGAACAGGCTTTCGTGAAAAATCRAGTAAAATCTGGAAAACGCGCACGTGCCATGTCTGAGCAATCTTCGTGGGTTGTCAGACGGAATTATCTGTAATAACATAAGATGCCTTAGTAGCTGGAGGACCAAACTTTTGTCCTCTGGCAATATGCAGCTGCCATACAATCCGGCAGCTAAGCACTGCACGATTGTCTGCATCGATTCTGGAATGGCTTTGTCCCCTTCGACCAGGCACGAAGCGAGGAGCTTGGGTGATTTCCGCAGCGCACCCAGAAATTCTCCATAGGACAAACACGCCTGGTAACGCAGGTACTTGTACGCGTCGATAAAATGTGAATTTTCCAATGCGTTTGCTCTTAGACAACACGACGCTGGAGTACAATCCGGTCTCGCCACTATCAAACGATTTAGATTGACTCTTTGTTGAGCAGTTATCCATGCTTGTTGCGCTAATTGTGACGAAACATATAAGACCTAGATACAACAGAATCTTGTTAAGTTTAAATTAATTCCTATTGAATTAATATGCACAGATCGTTATCATCTTTGTTACATAAAGGGTTACGATCAACAATGTTATATGGAATCTATAGTAGATGTTATTTACCCGTTCGTTAAGAGTTTGCAAGTTCTGCTGTTCCGAATTGACAAACAGTCTTTCCTGCCGCAAATGACGGGCCAATTCCATCATATCCCACTGTAATGTTCCGTGGGAATCGATACTGTTAATCGATGACATTATTGGACGTACCTTCAACGTGAAAAACAACAATATAGAAAACGTGATATTTTGGAACCCAATTACACAAGGAAGTATTATTCGCATAGTTACTTGCGTACAATCCTGTTAGTCGATTATCCTGCGCATTAATAGCAATTGAGGCGGGACGTACGCGGAGCTACTCCACGAAGAAACTCAGCCACAAGACTTTCGAGCGCATATGTTCTCTCTCTGAGTCACGAGGCTCGCGCGTCAAGCGTGTGTATTAGAGAGAGAGAGAGAGAGAGACAGAGAAAGAGAGAGAAAGAAAGCGTCGCTTCACCTGACGGAGTAAATAAAGATCTCAGTTCGGGACAGAGCGCAACGACGGATCTCGGATATTGCATAACGCGTCGGCAAATATACGAGCGTGATTTCGCGATGATATCATGGGAATGGAGCTCAAGGTGAAACGGAATGACTGCTCGCGTCTCGTCGCGAAATGTCACAGGGAAATGCTGTCGAGTGTGAGATGCCTCCAAACCGCCGGCGGGCTCGTTGCCGTTACCGTCGCGCGCGCATCGAATCTTACGAAAATAATTGTCGCGTTTGCCTCGCCTGGTGCCTCCTTCCGATCGCGCGTGTCCGCCTCCCGATTTCGCGCGCGCGCGCGCACGCGCGCGCGACAGGCCGGACGGGAGCCGCGCGTCTCTCCCCGAGGAATACCCGCCGAACACTTACGCGTCGTCGGGAATGACAATCGCACGATTCGTTGTTGTCGCACGCGGGCCAGAGCAACACCCCCAATGACACATGCACATCTTCTGGTTGTAGGTTAGATTTTTTTCTTCTACAAATGGCCGCGGGTGCTGCGCGTTCCAGCTCGGACGGAGAACGTACGGCGTTTTCTTCTCCGACGGAGATGCGGTCGCGAAAGGCTGATTTCCACAGGTCGAACTTGGACAAGCGTCTCTCGTCTGACTAAACTCCGACTAATTTAATTAATTCAACCGATAGAATCGCTTATTACGAACATGAATTTATTATGAATTATGAATTTTTATTATTAAAAAGGAAGAAATTTGTTATCTTTAATCTAATCTTTTTTTCATTAATTATGTATAAAACAAAATTAATAATTCTATCTAATAATTCTGTGTTAACAAAATGATACAAACTAATCCAAGTTAATCGGAGTTTGATCGAAATCATTTTAAAATAATCATTTTTTAATTCATTTTTCAGTAATAACAGCAACAACAATAATGTAATACAATACATGATTTCAATTACATTTCTTATGTTATGATAAGGCATTGCAATTTGACACAATTGCGATAATAGAATAAAAACACGAATATTGATTATATTGGCTGCGTTCCGATATTTACTGCCAGTACTGAAAATCTATAATGCATGTCACGTGCACTATAGATTTTCAGTGAATGGCAATGAATATTAGAACGCAGCCAATATATCGCATATACTGCGATCGTCATTTGAATTTTTGACATGTAGAAATCATAATCCAAATTCCAGTTTCCTGGATAAACCACTTTTCGATCTAAATAACGTTCGAGATCGACAAATTTCTAAGTTAAACGAAAACATATGGATATAGCGCTTTATAAAATTCTACTCATATAAGCAACACACACGTACAGTTTGTATTCTCTGCACTCTGCATTCATATCAAGTGGAAACTCTATTTTCATAACTCAATTACATAAAATCCAAAAAGGTTAATATTTTGCAATATTTGTTAATAATATTTTGTTTATATGCATATTTTATGCATATGTTTATATTCTATTTTGCATTTTTGATTATTTTATAAAACAATGTAATTCATTTTTTTAATTTGTTCCAAAATAATAAATAAAATTAACTTAAAAAGAACACACAGCTACTATTTCGTTAATTTCTTCTTTTGTTTAGTTTACATAACTTTGTAAGAAAATTAAATTTAAATTAAATTTAAAATATATTAATAAATATATATCTATTTGAACAAAAATAGTTTCTTCATCTTCGCCTTTATTTCTTATTCTTTATTTTGACTTTAATTTGTACTATTTTAAAAAGTTATAAAGCTATAAAAAGTATAACTTTTTAATATAATTAACAATAAATTTGTTGCTATTAGATGGATAAGAATTGGAATAATGAACAACTCTCCCGTATTACCATTGATTCATCTATCCAAGATGATGCCAGCGAGATCGATTTCGATGTGACACCTACATCCTCAGTAGCATCAATCGTCACTCATGAGGGATACATTCCTTCATCAGCGTCACGAGCCGTTTCTGATATCGAGCATCGTTATCAATTGATCGGCAATATCAGTGTTATCAGTCAAATGTAGGCAATATTTATTCAAACATATTATTTATCATAGCTTGAAAATGTTCGGATTTTCCTAAAATAGAAGAAAATCATTTGTAATCTAATTTTAAATATAAATAATTTGTAAAGAGTTATTTTTTTAGATTAAAAAATAATTTCAAATTTTTTATAAGATCTTTATAAGATTGTCAATCGAAATTAACATTTTAATTGACAATCTTATAAAGATCTTATAAAGAATTCTTGTTTAATCGAAATTTCAATTAATCTGCTTGTTTCCATTTTATGTTTCTCCTATATGAATTTTTTGAAGAAAAATGATGAAAACATCAAGATATCAAATAAATATAATAAATGATGTGCTCATAACTGATAATTAAGAATAATCTTCCATAATTTATAAGCTTAAAGACATAAGTGAATATGTAACGAAATTTTATTTTTTATCTAATTTCGAACAGGTTTATGTTACACAACTATATCCATTCGAAATAAGTTGCAAAGTGAACAGTTTGCAGGGAAGTTAATCAAGACGTGCTTTGCATCTGCTATACGGAAACTTACGACTTTTTGGCGGCAGGACTAGCAGATGGAAACTTAAAGTTCTACAAAGTTAGCTCAGGGGAGAACACGCTGACTTTGTGCGATGCAGAAATAATGCAGAATCCGGCTCCAGTAACCGCTGTGAAGCATCGGCCAGTGCACAGATCACACCCAATCACTCGTACCGTGATAGCGACTTGTTAGTATTTCATATTTTTTACTTCTTACTTTATTATATAATAAACTAAATTATTACATATAATAAATTTTCATTTAATTTTGAGATTATCTAAGTTCATTTTCAAAAAGACTGTTGAGACCAATAGATGTTGCCAATTTATATTTGAAAACAATTAAGATTCTAAAAACAATCTGTATGATACATTGAGATAGAATATAATTTTTTGTCTTTTTAAAAATAGAATAATACTGCACAAGATAAATAAGCAAAATAAAATAATGAAAAAAGATTTTCATATTATTTATTAAAGGCGAATAAAAAAATATTAATATCTTTAAATTATTTTATTTTTACGCCTTTAACATCAATGCCTCTATTAACTCTTATAAAGTTGCATAAAAAAATATCTGAAAATCTGAAAATTTAATCTGAAATATCTGAAAATTTAATCTGAAATATCTGAAAATTTAATCTGAAAATTAATATTGACTGTAGCACATAGTAAGATATAATGTCATTGAAAAAATTGTTAAAAGAATAAAATTATAATTGTGAAATTTTTAATCTGTTAAAATGATAAAATCAACATTATTTATATAGATGCCAACGGCTGCGTTAAATGCTGGCATTATCCAACCGCGCAATGCCTTTACACGATACGGGAAAGACGGCAAACGCTCGGTTTGGCTTACCATCCTCAATTACCGAAGTTCGTCACTGTCGGGGATGATACAAATCTATACTTGTACGATGAAGAAACGAAGACGCGGGAAAGAGTATTTCGCGGAAGGTAATTATTTCGAAAAGAAATATTCTCCGACTAGTGGGAAGCTTCTCCATCTCTAGAAAGAAATATTGCTATAATAAAAATTGGCATTTTATAAAACATACATTTCGTAATTTTCGAATGCAGTGATGCGCCGGATGTCATGGATGGTCACAAATCCAGAGTCTTCAGCGCCTGCTTCAATCCCAAATCAGCGTACGAGCTGATAAGCGCTGGCTGGGACGACACCATCCAGTTCTGGGATACCAGACAAGCTCATTCCCTTCGGTTCATATCGGGTGTACATATGTGCGGGGACGGTTTAGACATTAGTAGAAATGGGAAAGAAGTAATTTTGTATTTTACGCCTATAGTAAATTAAGTATTGACTCACTAAAGTATTGATAAAGTATTGATCTACATCACTGTATGTTAATAAAGCTAAGAATTACAGAGAATATTATACATATTAACTGTGATAGCTTTATAATTTTGTCGAAAAATCAAATATGATGTCACAAATATATTGTTTTATATTCTTACATAAAAATGTTTCATAGCATTTTAAGACTACAGATTCCTTTCAAATAACAGATCCTTACTTGTTCCTGGCAGAAGAACAATCCTTTGCAATTGTGGGATTATGATAGTGGCAAATTGATCATCACTTTAGAACCAGACAGTTATTCCTCTTTACTATATGTTGGAAAATATGTAACAAATATGTACATTGCATGTGGTGGCTGCGATACTGATCTCTTCAGAGTCGTCGATTTACGATCTCATTCTGTAAGTCCGATAGAATTTTAATTGTGTTATAGAGCTGGGTGCATTAATGCATCCGATGTTTTGTTTGCACCAAACAAAAAGAATCATAACATAAACTATCTTCCTTGTGAATGTTGATTATTGAGTGTGGAACATCATCATTAATGCACTCGATTTTACAATATATTATTTGTAAAGTTTATTGCAACGAACAATATTTAGCGAATATTGTTTATAAATAATATACGAGATGTAGTAGATATATTAAGAGAGTAATAGATATATGAGAGATCTTACTAGGAACTTAATTTACAAAAAATCAATATATAAATTTCTTTATTATAATTATAATAACCATTTATAATTTACAACTATTGATGTTTGAGTTAATGGTATTTTAGTACAATTAAAAAAAGATCGATTCCGAGTCAATCAAAGAATTTACCAATACAATTGAGAAAATTCTGAGATTTGATTTAAATGCAGAACGTTCATCTATATATATTTGCTTTATAAGATAACTGTCTTTATAGGAAATTGATTCTTATTTCAACATAATCTAACGATACATGCTCCTTCCTTCTGCAGACTTTAGCTATGATCAAGTATTTCAAAGGTGGTGTGTATAGTTTGGATGTCGGTCCGTTAGAATCGAAATATAGTAAACGGATTCTCCCAAAGCTTGCGTTTTGTGCTGGAACAACGATTTTCGAAGTAGATGCCCAGCCTGATTAATTGATTTGTGACATATGTATATTTTTTATATGCAAATATATATATGCAATTTATACAATTATTTTAAACATTAAAGCTTAAAAAATATATTATTATTTATAATATTTCACAAGTGATTCCGAAGTATGACAGACTCACATTTGTTAACAATTTGTTGACATATATAACGATGTACGTTTGTAAATATTTAGTCGATATAAGATTTTGATGATTCTTTTGATTTATATGGTTATAATAAAAAAAAGTTTTTCACTAAAAAACTTTATATAACAAAATGATATTGTTTCATATTCTATATATAATAATACGCGTAGAATGACATGCTTTAATTTTTCTTTCTTTATAACACATTCAGTCAAAATGTGATTGCTATGGTGTATATGATATATTGTTAGAAACAAAATAAAATAACAAGGGAGGGAGAAACATGATAACAAATGCTAAATAAGTCGATTATTCTCCATAAAAGTCTTTCCCGAAAGGAATGACACATGCACTCAAGCAATAAACAATGTATTTTATTTAATACAAACTATAGTACAAAATTTATACAGAACAACGTATGGTTTTATCATCATTTCTCATATGACAGCAAGTTCTCGAGCGAACGCACACACTTAAGCAAGACTTAAGAGATGAGGGGCGAAGGAACAGGGCGTAAGGGATAAGGGGACAATCACTAAAACTGAGCACATCGATTTGTGACAATACAAATTTACTTGACACGAGCAAATCCATCGGTTGACAAGCGACACGGTGTAGAAAAAAATTGCTCGCGCACAAACATGGTGAGAGAGCAGAAAGCGCATCGCGTTTTTTTTTCTCTTTTTTCTTTCCTCCGTACTCGCGCCGTAGACGACACGTCCTGTTTCGTAATATTTTTGTGGCGATTAGCGTGATCGGGTATTCGATTTACATTGAATTCTATACGGAAATCATTGGATATCTTGTGCATTCAAGTTTACTTCAAACTCGACGATTACGCTGGGCAACATTCGAGACTTTGAAACTTCACTCTTCGCAACTTCCGCGTTTAAAAAGAGGGGACGAGTCACCTTCGGCTACGAGACACCGCAGAAAAACAGATCCTCTTCCTCCTAAATCGCATCCGATTGTACTTAACTGTATAAGTAGATAATAGTTAATCTCTAAGTGCGATCCAACAGACTATTCGGGAAACTATTATGTTCAGGACATCTTTCGCCCGCATCTACAATCTAAACGATCAACGAGCCTAATTTGGTTGAGAAACATGTTTGTAATAAAATATATTTATATACGATAATCGCGACGCGCTCGTGAGGCGCCTCTTTAGCAGTGGTCGCATTCGTCAGAGTACATCAGAGTATAAAATTGGTCATCAATTTGCACGGTAAATCGGATTTCCTTCGTTTTTTTCGTCTAATTAAATCCCGCGACGCGGTGAAAGCTCGCGCGACTTACAAAATTAACGATGAGTCAGTGATATGTGTTTAAAAAAATATTGACACTTAGATGAGCTTCAGGGTCGATTGATGAAAAAGTACAGTACTCGCATGCACCCATGAGGATCAACATATCCTTCCTTGCTATTTCATCACTTTTTTCGACATATGAGAGTCAATAGCGGGACTTCCTGATGCACTATCATGCATCGTCAGCCATTGAAAAGCATTACACGATCAACCGATCTGAATTAATCGAGATAAAGACAATCTATAGTAGTAGGAGTACAAAGAGCAAGTTAATAACAATTAATGAGTAAGAGAGGTACCTAGATTCGCGAGAACAACGGTCGTTTCAGCCTAAGAGGCTCCCCTTGGATCACAAATAGCAGAGATGCAATCCTTATATTCTAAACGTAAGGCGGCAGGTCTCAAGCTCGATAAAATCTAACAAGATCTGATCGAAATTGTCGTTGCGGCGTCTATCATACATTTCTGGATAAGAGACAATAATACGTACAATAATACTAAATTATTATCTTACAATTTAAGAGAAATCTAATCACTTGTTACGACGTTACTACCTTCGACTGACTAATTTTGCACTAATTCTCATGCAAAATATGGCCGTTGACGCAGATCAGGAAGAATCACTTTCGGGGTTTCGGAAACGATTAGAAACTCGTGAATTTCGGTACCCCCTTGCATATATTCATGCTTCCAAAAACAGTCGTTCAACAGAAAAACACACTTCGCTATGTTCTCGCACACTGTACATCATTCTACATCACATTATCATCTATAAATTACTAATAGTGACTTAATATTACATTATCTCGAGGTCTCGTCATAATAACTTTTCCCGTTACACGTTACGACAAAATCGACAAAGTTGCTTCAATGATCGGAGATTATCGTCTCACGTGGTAACGTCGTATCCGATGGAAAAAAAAGAAAAAAAAACAGAAAAAGACCAAGAAAGCGAAGCAGAAGAAAGGTCAGCGTGTGCCCGAGGCTCAGACCTTACATTCACAGCCTGACTGAGCACTCGGTTCTTTTTCTTTTTTCCTTCTTCTCTTGCGAACCAAAACTTTCGCGCCGTCCGTCGCGTTAAGTCGCCCGCGCGATGCCCGCGATCACTTTTAATACTTAATGCATGTTTGATTCCGAGCCCACTAACTTACGACGAAGTGACGTGGAATAACGACGCAATTATCCCTTCCTAAATTTACGTTGACCCCCTTCTCGACGCGCAGCCTCGTGATTGTTGCATTTCCAGCTTAAAATAATTGAACTAACGTCAAGCCAAGATACACGTTGAGAAGGAACATAAAGCGCCTGTCGTTGTTTCGCAGTAAAAAATCGAACGTTTACACGAGATTATCGTCTTATAAATAATAAGATACATTATCGAAATGACAAAATGTTCTTCTCAATGAACAGGACGATTGTACGAGCGATTGCAACGATAACGACAACAAAAGAGAAACAACAAAGAAAAAGATCTACTCTTAGAACAACAGGCGCAACCGTCTTGGCTCCGAAAACCCAATCTTCATCGCCAACATAAAGAGATCACACGATTTCATCGTTACGGCGACGTACTCACGTGATCGCGTGAGTACTCTCATCCGAATTAGATGCGCTGCGCTCGCGTTGCGTTTAAGAATTCCGCGAGCGAAAACAATAGAACGTCGTCTCCGCGTTACATAGTGTTATAAACGGGACTGCTGTGCCTAGGCCTGACCTGCAGCCTAGCGAGAGGATGAGTTCTGCCGTGCTGCTGTTGCTTCTTACTAGCTGCTTTCGCCACTACGCTGGCCATAACCACGCTGGGCGAGGGTACCGCCGGCGGCCTGCCGGGAGCTTCCGGTGTCTCGTTGAACAGAGACGCGGAGTGATTGTTGATCATGATCGGCGCCGATCTTCTTGAGAACTCGGGCGCGATTTTCGATTTTGCCGGTGGATGCACCTCCATGGCATCCCAATCCTTGTCTTTGTGCGCGCGCAATTGTACGTCCGAGCTCTTCCTAGACTCCGGCCTGGCGACCTCGTATTTTCCAACCAACACTCTGACGGAGAGATCCTCCATGTTTTCCTGCGATGATGGTGGCGTTGTCTCGCTCCTCCTACCATGCTTATTGTCTTTGGTTTCGCCAACGCTGGACGACGACTGGATCTTGGACTCGTTGTGCGGGATCACTGGTGACGAAGGCAAACTCCTGATCTTCACGTCCCTCTTGGGTCGCGCGGTCAATGACGCGTTTTCGCCCTCGCACGCATTCTCGGGACTCCTTTCCAGTTTGGTCGACTTTGCCTCGAACTCTTTTTTCAGATTTTTAACTATACCAGACGTACTACGCGGACACTCTGCTTCCGGCGAATCGTCCACAGAAAGACAGCGCTTGCTGAACACGGACTTGTTGCAGAGATTTTCTAAAACCATTTTGTGGTGTTTTACGGAAGGGCACTGGGTAGTATTGACGACACATGGACTGGACGTCTCGCTTTCCGATCTGCAGGATCTCAGAGACAAAGGCAGATCGGACTCGGAAGACAGAGAAGACGGCGCGGGAGCGCTCGTGGATAGTCTTCCGATCTGGCGCATAGACGTAAGGGAGATATCGATGCTGCCTACCGGACTCGGCGAGTCTCTATTTGTTTCTACTTTAAGATTATGTTCCTGAGTAGGCGACGAGTCCCTTCTTCGCGGCGTCGGCGATGACATGTGATGCAACAGCATCGGATTGTACGTCTCGACTGCAACCGTATCTACTTCAGTAATTAACCTATCGTTCTTGTCGTCCGTGATAGTTGAGTTCTGCGTGCATACGCGCTTCACTTCGCCCGCAGTCGTGCCTTCTTCCAGTTTTTGTTTAGTGCGCTTTACCGTCCCCGGATGCCACGGAATCTCCTCCTTATCGTATGGAAACAAACCGCTAGAACCGAGCAGATCGGATGGCCGCATGTCGTAAGAGCCCCAGGAACTATTTCTCGACGGTAAAGTGGCCCACGAGCTATGCACTGAATTGTTGTCGAGAACCACCGCACTGTCGTAACTACTCCAGGAACTTTGCCGACTTGGAGATTCCCTTGTGACGGGTTCACCCCGTCTTTCCTCGCGTTCGAACACTCGATCCAGCTGGGCACTGAACGGATCGCCTTCCTTCTTCGTTTTCTTTCCTAAAACATCGTGACACGTCGATATTGATGTCGTTGTCGTCGTCGTCGTCGTCGTCGTCGTCGTCGTCGTCGTCGTCGTCGTCGTCATTGTCATCGTGGTCGTCATCATTGTCATCGTCGTAATCGTCGTATCCGCTGTCACAGTCGCGATACACTCATTCTCCACATTCACGCCTCTGTCAGTTTTATTGTCATTACACAAATTAGTACACGTTGCATTCGCGGACGCAGTCCAGACTAGACATTCACTATTATCGTTGGTCTCGGTGGACTCCAGGCTCGTCTCTTTTCTCCTCTCCCTTTGTTCCTCACCGGGATCCCAAATTTCCTTTCCGGAAAGACTGCTCGAGACGGAAACCGCGGTATCTTGCATTTCCTGCGACTGCTCGCAATGCGAGTGACCGTTCTCAATTGGCTTCGCGTTATCCTCTGCAACCGAACTCTGGGACAGAGATCTCACATCTGTATCAGATCCCGGTGATGACGGTTTACTGCTGGCCGCTTCAAACTGGTTGGTTAAATTGAGTACCAGGCCTTTCCTTTTCTGTCCCTGAGTTTCTAACTTACTAATTCTATTCTTTACACTAGGTGTGCCAGGGGTTGGAGCAGGTAGGTGCATTATTTTGTTCTGCGACACGCTATAAGATTGCCCGTTATCGCAAGGCATTAGAACATTGCGAGCCTCCTGTTCTATTGCCGGTTTTTGATTCGAGCCACGAAGAAGATCCTCTCGTGTAATTTCCGTATTTCCTACTTTATCGATACTTTCCAACGATTGCGACAAAGGAACTGAAATATTACAAGACAAGCGATGAAAACTTCTGCTTTCACAAAAATAAAATATATATCTGTAATTTTAATTACAGATCATATCTTTTTATTTCAATTATATAAATAAATTTTCTTAAAATATCTTATTTTTTAATATATATTAATCAAAAATAAATTGTATTGAAACTTGTTTAAATTTAAATAAAAAATAAAGTTTTATATATTTATACTTTCTTATAGGGATATCATGTCAAAAATCTATATTTTAAAAAATCATTACAATTTCGACAAAAAAATTAACTCCAAGTTTCTTAAAAAAAAAACGCAATTAGAAATATCAGGATAATAAAGATACTTACCGGAAGGTAACATATTTTCAGCGACTTTGATATTCGGCGACCAACTTTTTGGTCTCTGGCTAGTTTTCTTCAACTCCGAGCCTGAAATCTCCCGCATATTGCTCTCTGTATTATCTGATTTCTCTTCCTTTTTTGATTGATCCTTTGCAGACGTGGGAGATTTCAGATTTGTGTCAGACTTGGATCTCTGGAGCTTCTCCTTGTTTTTCATCGCATCCAGAATACCCTGATACGTTTCCAATTGCAGGAGGAAACTGTTGTTAGGCTTGATGCAATTACGTTTCTCCTTGACGTGTTTCCACGCCTGAGAAAAATCCCAGTTATAAGCCTTCATCGCGTAAGCTATCACTACGGAGGCAGAACGGGATACTCCCATCTTGCAGTGCACCAACACCTTAGAGCCCTCCATTTTGGCTTTAGTAATGTACTTGAATGTGTTATCCCAGTGCTTCAGCAAGTCTGTCTTCTCATCATCGTACACACGTACATTCAAATACGTGAACATGCCCGGAAAGAAGTTGTCAATTTCTCGAGTAACATTCAGGATGTGCCTTACACTAAAAATATAAAAAAGATTAAACATACAGATTAGAACTAAATTAACAATTATATTTAAATATATTAAGATAAAGTAGCACATTTCCATTATAGGGATAGGATTTTCAATATTATAATATATACAATTTAAAACTTTTTTCATAAATATAAAAATATTTATAAAAATAATTATGTTCTTATATATTTATTTTAAAATTCTAAAAATTTTAAGTCTAATAATAGAAAAACTCGATGTCACAAATTAATCGTATTGCTTTCTAAATTATGGATGATAAAATATCGGAAATATGCACGTTAGCTCGCGACAGAATTAGGAATGGCGAGTAATAAAATTCACATAACATGAGAATACGTAAGAAATATCTTGCAATGAGATCAAACGTACCCATTTTTCTGGAGTTCCTCTAGATTGCTAGCGTTCCATTCGCTTCCGAGATAAACGTGATCGAATATCTCGGTTGGCGCATCCATTTGCCCCAGTATGGTGAGCATCTCTTGATCGATAAACGGTTTGAATTCCCCGAGGTCCATGTCGAGATCCTCTTCAAGTCGACCTCTAATATATTTGGAAGTAACTTCATCAAGGTCCACTGACATCATGATCTCCTTTAGCGTCGATCGAATCACGCGCTCGGTCTCTTCTCTCTCCCTGGGCCTATGTTATATAAATATCCATGTTTGTATTTCACAGATTAATCAGACAGACAAAATCAGTTAGATGTTAGTTAAATCCATAAATGATCCATCATCAAATAGTCATTATAGTATATTTCTTCCTTCATATAAAACAAATATATTTTTTTAACTGTAGAGCTTATTCCATCAATTTATAATTACTATACTTGTAGATGTATCAAGAATTTTCTCCGTTACGGTGCAAAATGTAAAAGTAGTCTCGTAAACGCAAACAAAGGGATCGAATTAGAACGTAGCGGAAGTTTTCGGATACATCAGTCTTTCACGTGTACTCTAGAATTTCGTAATACTGGAATTCAACGATCGAAATAACTCAATACCTCAAAATGTTTAGCTCAGTTCGAAAGGGAGGGCAGACGTAGAAACTGGAAATAATTGAAGGACGGCTCCGAAGTTATGCTCCACTTGTGCGCGCGACCCAACACGGCGCAGACAACCGAGGAAGGCGCATCAACAAACCACCCTGGCACGGTACCAAGCTAAATTCGCGATAGCCAGCTGTTTCTCGGATCGTCTTATACACTGCGCGAATCGATTTTGCTCGAGAGACGTGTAATATGTATCGGGCATTAAAATTGGACATCCGCAAGATCAGCCGACGGAGATCTTTCTGGAAGCATTGGATTTCCTGGATATCCGGATGCAGTTCGTACTATGTTCCAGAAAGATCAGGCAGTATTATCGAATTGCATTCGAATAACCGTCTTGACTTCTTACGCCGCTCTCGAGAGGATTGTGATAAGGTGATCGCGATAGAACTCACTTGGTGCGTACGCTGTCCGGTGACGGCGGTCTCTTGGACTCCAGATTGTCCATGGCATGCCACTCGTTGAGGCACGACCGATCGCTCTCGATCCGTTGCTCATAGTAACTGACCCAGTCATGCGACAGTCCACCTAGAAAATAGTTTTGCTCGCGTGCTTTACCGGACACCTTGTGCAACGTCTGCAAGGCCGACCTGGAAAAGAAGAATCGCGAAAGACATTAGAAGAGAATATTAGAAGAAGCGAGGATAATCGGAGATATTGAAAAAAGAAACATCGAATTAAATGCGCTATAGAAGGAATAACTCTGTAGAAATGTTAATTCTGAAGAAAATCAGTTTTGGAAATTGTTTTTGATTTTTGCAACTAATGCTCGCGACAATCTCGTTGTTTATTCATTGTAACCTTGTTTTCTCTCAAAGATTACGTTTTTTCTTTTTTTTTGTGTTACACTTGTGTTACACAGCCAAGTCACCGGCCGCTGCAATTTCACAGTCACTTCGCAAGCGTAAAAAAATTAATCGCTCAGCGGCGATCAGCATCTTCGGAAATCGACGAAAGTTACAATCTTCTGAGGGAACAAAGAAAGTAAGTGTACTTTCTAAACGCGATTTAACAAGAAACATCTTTATGTTTCGGATTTGTCGGAAAATCGATCTGCTTCGCGAGGTGTTCCCTTCGGAATTACCATAACTAATAAACTTTCCCGCTCGCCCTGGAACCTATTCTATGATAGTTCCCACGGTATGCTTGCTGCGTAAAGTATCGAGTAAAAAAATATCGGCTAACGCTTGAGAATAGGGACGTTAGATTTAAATCTCTTAAAAATTACGAGAAAGAGAAACGTTGTAAAAGATAGATTTAAGTGACTATTAATTAAGTCTTAATATAAATTTTTGATAAGACTATTATGTTTCTAAAAAATGACATGAGTACGACTTGAAAAATTTTCCTAATACAGATATGTAATTTATAGCATATCATTTCGATTTATTGCATA